>JASAOL010000581.1:0-231569 GCA_030849045.1 Wallacemonas rigidus | reverse complement strand
GGCTTCGACCCGCTCGCCCTTGTACACAGCAGACAAGGTATGGCAGCACTGACCCACGCGAATGGCAAAGTGTCAATCAGTGCAGGCCTACCACACGTATGTAAATTTTTCTCGTCGTAGACCGGAGAAAGGAGGAGAGAGAGAGAGGAGAGGATCGATTTTCACAGATGATTTTCATTTTCTTGTTTCCCATGCAATCCATTCATTTTTGTCCATCCATCTTTTTTGATGACTTTGCCGTGTCCGGTGAGGAGCTTGGTGAGAAGGGAAGGGAGTGATGCAGCGTATTGATTTCTTTAGTGTTGGTCGGCTCGTTCGTCAATACGTGAGATGTGGCAGGTCGAATCCCGCCTCCAAACGCGATGCAGGTGTGGGTGTTGAAAATGAGCCTCGGGAAAAAAAAGGGTAATAAAATACACGTTTTGAAGCATTTAAGCATTACAACATATATAAAGGAGCTAGGTCAAGGAGGTAGGTACGGGAGCGCATCATGTGTCGCGCTTATCATGGATTGCGTCGGGGGTGATGAGCGGTATTCATTTCTGTTATTATCACGTTAAGTGCGCTATCCTCTCCGACGTTTTCATTTTCATGTTCCTCTACACCTTCAGGCTCCTTGAGAAGTTTGACTACGCTGGGTTGCGAGAAAACAAAAAGACACGTGAAACGCGGAAAATGAAAAAAAAAATTGAGTGTAGTGTGGGTGTGTTCTCTTTTCAAGCTGGCACACACACACACACGGAGCGAGCAAAAATAAAGATGGGAGAATCGCAGGGAAGCGGAAAGATGAGAATTGTAGATGCACTCGTGTCGCAGACGTGGGCGCGTCTCAGTGACGTGTTTGTGTCAACGTATCTTCACAAATGTCGGCAGGGCTGCGGAGCTGCTCAGCTCCAGTTTGGGGCACCTCGAAACTTCAAACTCCGCGATGGGTGGTGATGACATGTGGGAAGTCCAGCTGAGGTCCTGGAGTGGACAGTTGGTGACGTACACCGACTTGAGCTGTGGCAACTTAGCTATCTCACTATAATCGGCAGTCCCTTTACAGGCTGAGAGACTAAGGCACGTCAGCGACGTGCAGCCGGTGATCCATTCAAGACTCCGCAGAGTCATCCTCGCCAGCTCTAAAGCTGTCAGGTGCGTGAGTTGCCCGACTACGTCGATACCCTTCGCTACAGCACATGCGCTAATAGACAAGTGTTGGAGTGATGCGCGACACTCCGAAAGCGCTGAAAGGTCACAGAGATGCGGCAAACTGTCGAGTTTTACCCGAATCAGCTTTGTGCAGTGGCCAAGATGAGGCAGCGTCTTCACCTGGCTGCCGCACAGGGTGAGGCGCTCCAGTTGACTACTGCGCTCCACAAAGCTGAGAGACACGACGCACGGACATTTGCTCATATTGAAATCCTTAAGGCTTGCGGCAGCGTGTGGTACGTCAATAATGGTGAGTGCAGCGCACTTGACGAGACTGAGCGTAGTAATGCGGGTCGCTGATGTGAGGTGAAGTTCCTCCATTTTGGGAAGCGCACATAATGTAGCGGAGACGATATTCGGCAAGTCTTTCAGTGCATCGACATCTGTCAGTTCCGGGCACTGCTCTACCTCGCATTCCGCGAGGGTCGCGCAGTTCTGCAGGCCATCGAGAGACTTGAGGGAGGAGCAGTGCCGCAAGATAAGGCTGCGCAGGTTCCGGCAGTGCGCGACAGCCGTAACGGTGTCCAGTTCTGATAAGGTATGTAGGGTCAGCTCCTGCGTGGCTGTCGCCTTCTCCAGGAAGGAAAGACTACGAAGTCGTAGATGCCCCAGATGAACGGATTGAAGTGCATGCATATGCACACCATTTCGCAAAGCCTCCAGCGCCGTGCCATCGCTGCACGATTGAACACTCAGCGTCTGAAGCCTGTGGCAACGCCAGGCGCCGGCAAAGCCAGTCCAATGGCTCACCCCACTCAAGGACAGCTCACGCAGTTCGGTGAGAGAGCCAACCGCATCGAGCATGGAGGACCCCTCGCAGTCGATTATGGTGAGTGTCTGCAGTGATCCCAGTGCCTCGAGCCACGCACCATCGCCACCTCGCAGAGGAACACCTTTCAGTGTGAGTGTCTTCAACTTGGTGCAAAGACGAATGTGACCAGGAAAGCAGAAGGCCTCGATCTGTGCGTCCGACATGTCATATGCCGCGATGTGCAGCTTCTCCACTGGCGAGAGAGCGTTTCCCCCTGGCGCAGGCAGAAGTGCCGCGGCGCGTGCGTTTGCACGTTCGTCAGCCTCGCCGCGCAGAGAAAGTGTCAGTTCACGCAAGCGAGGCAGCGAAAAGACCTCCTGTACAGTGCGTGTCGCGTTGGCGCCACACGACAACGTCAGTTCCTCCAGCATGACACAATTCACGATCCATTCGAGGTTGTTTTTGGTTTCCAAAGGCAGGCGTAGCTTTCGGAGCATTCGAGCGTGTCGCAGGGACTCCACTGCCACCACGGTACGGTCATCGAAGCTTTCCACGGACACCTCTTCGAGTTTATTGCTTGCCGAGACCCAATCGAACGAAAACATACCCACATATGTCAAGGATACGTATCGCAACGATGTGAGTTTCCCCAGAGAATTGAACCCACGTTGGAATTCAACGTTGAACAGAGAGAGCTCCTCCAGTGCGGTGCACCCTTCAATCCAGCCGATGTCTTCGATGCCTGTGTGCGATATATTCAATTGTTTAAGGTGGTGTAGCGAGCCGATCGTACTCCCGTCGGTGAGCTCTTTGCTTCCACCGATGTCGAGCGAAGCAAGCTTCGGGCAACGTGCGAGGCCCGAGACATCCTTCGGGTTGCCGAAGGAAACCTTCAAAAAGATCAACTCTGTCAAGGTGGAAAAAACGTCACAGCTTTCGAGCCACGGGCACCCATCCATCTCGAGAGACGTGAGGTTTGTGCACCTCGGTAGCCACCCAAGACAGGACGGGCCACCCTCATACAGGATGAGCTCACGCAGTGCTGGGAGAATAGGGAACACGTCGCCAGCGTTCCACTCGACAGGCCGGTTGTATCCCATCACGTCGATGGAGGCGAGGTGCGGACACGACAGCATCCACTGCATGTCAGCGCACTGGCTGTATTCGCAGACTTTGCGTACATTTGAAAACGCGGAGAGCGGCGCGAGAAAATCGGGGGCGGCCACGACACTCGGTTCACCAATGTACAGCACGTGCACTCGGTCAGCGAAATCAAGATCGCGCACCGCAGTGAGCGACCGCAGGGAGTTGGCAGTCAGAAGCAGAGACACGGGAAGATGTTGCGGATGCTTCGCGAACCACCAGCACGCGGCAACCAGAGACAGCGGCATACCTCCATCGGCACCGCATATCTTGACTTGTATCACGTGCGTGCGCGGCACCGTCGGGTCTGCGAATAGGCGCTTCTCGCTCATGTCCACGCGATCGCACTCGCACCTTTGCACGAGCTGTGAGGAATAGTGTTGTGTGACGAAGCCACCGCCCACCATCTCTGTCGCGATCCGGCACTGTGGGGTAGCGACTGCAAACGCAGCAGGGCACCTGTGCGCGGTACCACTGAAGCCGGTGATCAGGGAGAGCATCTGGATGCGGCAGGACGGGACGCAGATGAAGAGGGTGTCGTGGATTGGACGGGGGGTCGCCTTCGGAGACCGGGGATGAGGGAGAGGAGAGGAGAGGATAGATACGTGCGACATGAGGTCGAAATGGGTGCCACCGATACTAGTCGTACTCATGCTGCGCGTGAGGCTTGTACACGAGAGAGAGGGAGAGAGCGAGAGAGCGAGCGCTCGTGAAGACCTATTTCGGTACTAAAAGTCATTTTTTACTCAGTGTTTCGGTTTTCAGGCGAAAAAGAGGCTACCGTGCTTACTGTGCCGGTCCCCTAAAATTCGTGGGAACATCTTTGCGAGCGCGGAGACCAGAGGGCTACACGCGTCGAGCGACACACACACACACACACCTAGTCGAGGTGAATCAGTAGGTGAACGTGTCGCACAAGATCGTAAACCTTGGTATGGTGGCAGCAGTGACATCACAGCACTCCAACGAAAGAGTTAAATTGAGTGCGCACAAACACAAGATTCGATCCTTCTCCGCTGTTATTGCTAGCCATGCACCCACAAGCCTCTTCTTCTTTTTTTTTTTTTCGTGTGTGTATGTAAATCACTTGTTCTCGTTGTCGTCCTTTATCCATGTTTGCTCGTGCACACTGAAACAGGGGGATGGCGAAAGGATCACAATGTATCGGACAACAGCATTATTCCTAGTGGAGATTCCCTCATGGGGCTCTTCTCGTGCGCTCAGAATCTATTGCGACTCGAAGGACTCCGAGTAGGTGACGCATTGAAGGGTAGGACACTCTTGCTTTAGGACGCTGATGATGCTCATGGTGTCAAAAGTAGTGGAGGGAATGCACAGCGATCGTAGCTTGCGTGAGCCGCGAAGAGGCGTGACAATCTCTGCAAGCGCAACGCAGCTTCCCAGCTCCAATCTTTCCAACGCTGGACACTCCCCAAGACCAGAGATGTCCTGCACGCCTGAGCCTGTGGCAATAATGATTTTGATGGAGCGGCATGTTCGCATCGGTGACAGGCTGCGAAGATACTGACAGTGACTCACGTCCAGAGTCTCGAGGCGTGGCAAGCAGGCTGCGGCGGTGACAACACCTAGTGATGTGTGAGATACGTTTAGATCACGGAGCATCGGAAGTAGGCGGAGAAAATCGGCATCGCTTACGCCGACACAGCCTTCCATGTTGAGCACCGTCAAGTTTGGGCAGCCAACAAACAGGGTCTCGGGTACTGCAGAGGCAACCATGGAAAGCGACAGTCGATGAAGGGCGGGTAAACCACTCGGCGTTTGTGGAAAAACAAGCTGACGGCAGCCATCAAGGTAGAGCTCCTCCAGGCACTCGCTTCGCCAAAGAGGGCCGATATCACGGACAAGTGTCTGTCGAAAACTGGCTACGCGCAGATGCTGCGTGCTCTCCAGTCTACTAAGGTTAAGGGATGCTTCACAACCATCCAGCGACACCTTTTCCAGAGACACACAGTGGCGCAGATCGTACAGGGATGAAATACCTGAGCGACACGCCTGAAGTTCGCGCAGGCTCTTCAAGTTCACAAAGGGGCGGAGGTCGTTCAAAAGGTAGCAATCACTCACACTCAGATGCTCAAGGGTGGGCACCTCCGTCAACGCAGAAACATCAATAAGATCACATTCATTCATGTAAAGCGCACACAGTGCATTGGCCCCGCGCAAGCCCTCGATGTTGCTAAGACAGGCGCAGCCATTAAGATTGAGCGTGGACAAAGTGCGACATCGCCCGAGCCCATGAATATCGGCGACGCTAGTGCGCGACGCGATAATCTCCACCAGCGATGGCGCCGTCTGCAAGGCGCTCAAGCTAGTGATGTCATCACAACCTTCAAAGTTGACAGAGCGTAGCTTGGGGCATTGGGCCAGGCCTGCCACGTCACGAAGACCGCTCCATTTGGCACTGACCTCCAGCAGGTGTGGCGCCCCGCGGAGCGAGTGCAGGCTTTGTAGCCTGAAGCACTGGTCGAAACATGCGTATTGGAGCGCGGTGCACTTGCGGAGGCCTGAAATACTCTCCACAGTACTGCGCGACGCCTTCAACGTTTCCAATGAAGTCGAGCCAGAGAGGCCGGAGACAGACCGGAGGGCGAAGCAGTCCTCCAAAACAACCTCAGAAAGCAACGGGCAGAGCCGTAGGCCGTCCACATGTGAAAGGGCAGTGCGCGACGCGTGCAGTGTGCGTAGTCGCGGGCACCTGCGCAGTGCCGTCACGGACTCCAAATTGACGCAACCGGTGACGACGACGCGTTCGAGGAGGGGACAGTTGCGCATTTTGTGCAAGCGCACCAGGCCAGCACTGACTGCCACAAGTTCACGCAGTGCACGAAAACACGAGGTCGGTGACAGCCGCAAAAGTCGGTGGCAGTCGCTCACATCTAACCGACACAGACGAGGACATGCGGAGAGCGCGTCCACACTTTCCACGGAACAGCCGGCGAGACTCAGCTCAGCCAGCTGGGGTAGGCCCGCGAGAGCCGAGGCGTCGTGCACCAGCAAGCAATGGTCGAACCGTGCAACTTTCAGCGAGACCAAATCGCGGGCCCACCAAAGCTCTCGAACGGAGGAATAACCCAGATCAACCGCTACGAGCTGCATCTTCAGCTGATTCCAGATGCGTGGCATGGGCGGCGAGTGAGGGGTGCTCAGCTTGTGTAGAAACGCAGCGACGTCCTCTGAGGCCGCCCACTGTAACGAATACCACTGCGGTCGCAGCAATTGCCACCACCGGTTTGCGTCCAAGTACGCTATTGACACGGCCGACGGCGGACACCGAAGCAGGTGCACTTGCACACCCTCGTTGGAGTGAAACGCACGGATCGTCACATCAGCAGACGC
The DNA here is from genome assembly GCA_030849045.1 of Wallacemonas rigidus. Classification (NCBI taxonomy): domain Eukaryota; phylum Euglenozoa; class Kinetoplastea; order Trypanosomatida; family Trypanosomatidae; genus Wallacemonas; species Wallacemonas rigidus. Next base: position 225,127 of record JASAOL010000581.1, on the reverse strand, counting down.
GCGTTCTCTCTCGAGGCTGATAGAGTCCTCATAGTTTTCAACAAGGAGGCGCACGGTGGCTGTGGTGATACGCAGAGAGTGAGGAATGCCGTGCTCTCGTGTGCTACGCTGGGGAAAATAGGGTAAAATGCACTGAACAGATCGCGCTGCGCCGGGCTCCATTCCCTTCCCTTGGAATGAGCAAGCCGAAGAGAAAGGGAACCGACCGATCAGGCTAGTTCACGCGGTAACAGTGAAGAGGCAGAAGAGAGAGCGAAGGAGAAGACAATGACAGGGAGGTTTTTGGAGTAGATAGAGTTGGGCATGGAGGGAGTAGGAGTGGAAGCGTGAGTCGCTCGGGATGAAAACAAGATGGAAAAGGTGCGTCCCAGAAGACAATGAAAAGTCGCCGCGGAGTCCTCTTGGGCTTCATTCGCAAGTACTCATTTGACCACGACGCAGGAAAAAGGAGAGCTTGGGGGAATGAGGGAACACAGTTGCAGTAGCCGCGGTTAGTCGTTGTGAAGGCGCGTTTCTTTTCTCGCCTACGCCGCCTCGCTATCGTATTTGATGATCTTACAGTGGGCTGCTACACAGATATGGGTAACAGGCGATCAGACTGCTTAAATGGTTTGCTCGTGCTGTCGTCCCTTCAGTTTCCCGCTGTGCGTGACCAGCGGCAGAGACGCGATTCGCGGCAAGAGTAGATGGTAGGCACGACGAGCCTGAGCGGAGTGTGTCACAAGTACTTGTTGCACGTAGCGCCGAGCTCATTGCAGAAGTGAGAGCTCTCCATTCTTTGGGTTGCCGAGGAGAAGGGGCTCATCAAGTAGCGTGCGCAAATAGCATGCGCCTCTTGGAAGAAGGTAAGGAGCTGCTCCTTCGGTTCGCAGTCTTGCAACACAATCAACCTCACCGGTGCAAAGCCGATATAAGCGGATATGCAGTACTTCTCCTCACTTGGTCGATCAACTTTTGGGAAGTACAGCTCGTTAGAGGTCCACATGATGTCCTCTATACTATCTAGCGCAGCGTACACCATGAACTGACGGTTGATGGATTCATCACTACTCTCCAGGGCATCACCATACGAGAACAACAACGCGTCGTGTGGCCCAACAACATGAAAGCTCGAAAGAGGCATGACACCTCGAGAGGACAGTCGTTACAGGATGTGGAGCGCGGTAAGGCTGCCTATCCGCAGTGTGCACAGTGCGACTGAGAGGGAGTAGGTGGCACACACGCTCATGTAAATGCAGGTTAGCATTGTGCCGATCCGTGCGAGGGGAAGAAGCGAATGGGGACCAGAGAGGTAAAGGTGTGTGTGTGTGTATGTGTGTGTCGTTTGACCATGCTCCATATCAGTACATTGGTAGAATCAATGCCAACGCCAACGTCTGCGGTACCGCGCCATCTCTAGAAGCCCAGCTTCTCAATGGGCTGGACACAGACGTAGACAGCTATGCGTCATGTCAGGATGGTGTCCGGCGGATAAACACAGCGCGTGGTATTTCCTCACTTCGCAAGTGTACACGCACATTCAGGCGATCAATACTCTCTGACTTCCCGTCGCCTAGAGATGGCTGGCCTGCAAATGTTGTACAGGCGGTACAATGCTCGCGAGAAAACGTGGTGACTATGTTGATCGTGGTTCCACGTTCGTGCTCTTCAGTGCCCGAGTGCGTTTAACATCACGGCGAAACACAGAAAAACTATCAAGGAGCAACATCGAATAAGAAAGACGGCGCAACAGTGTGAGGTCAGGCCGCAGGGGCCACACAAAACCAATTGTGTACATGATTTTCATTCCATCACTTCGCATATTTTGCAAGAAAAAGAAAATGGCAACTTCTCACGTCAGATGTGCCCCCGTTGCTGTCTAAAGCTCGTCGTACGCGTGACGCGAGGCGGAGGACCGCTTGAACTGAACAGAAGGTCCTCGGACATAGTCAGAGAGAGGAAGTGGACGCGTCGGCACCCAAGTCGCCCCGGTACCCCTTCTGGTCACGTCCTGAACGGCACGGTCACGAGTGTCTTTGAGGTGATCGTGCTCCAGTGCAACACGCTGGCGTTGTGCCAACAGTGACCGTTGGAGTCGTTGCAGATCACTCTCATACTCGAGCAAAAAGCGTCCGAGCGCATCAAGTTCGTAGCCTTTGTATTTGCTTCGCTCCTTTGCTGATTTTTCGAGGACAGCCTGTGGCAGTCCGGGAACGTCGTCTCCTTTGTGTGACAGCTGACTGATGAGCAATTCTTCAACCTCATCGTCGTCTGTACCTTTTGCGCCTTTCCCAGCGAACATACGCGAGCACAGCCGAAGATGCTGTTTGCGCTCAGCTCGCCGTATTTGGTCCATCTCGAAAAGCGCGTCGTCCATGAGCTCGCTTCGCTGCTGCTGCTCCTCTCGCATTAAAGCGTCAAGTGGGTTGTTCCTCTCCCCTTGAGCACCTTCCGCAGGCTCCGAGGCGGCCATGAGTCTCTGCAAAAAGTCGCGGCGCGAGTTCTCATCGTCGGCTACCTTTTTCCGGCCTTCGTACTCATCTGCGATCAGTCGACTCACCGCACGTTCGTAGTCCTGACGGCGTCTATTATTCAGCCGCCGCTGAAGTTGGTGCCGACAGAGCGCGCCACGACCAACTCGCTGCAGACACCGCAATGCCTCCCTTCGTGTTCGGGACTCCGTGTCATTCTTCTTGGAACTCGACCTCGCAGGTCGCGATGAGACAGAGTCTTCTAGAGGGGCTTGCTCCATGGCACGAAGTGGTTCGGCAGCTGGGCGCGACTTCTCTTGCTCAACGAAGAGAAGGTGAGCGCGTTTATCTGAAGCTGCTCTTTGCAGCAGCTCACGATCACCAACTTCGTCCACTCCCAGCGCGGCTCGCTCCCGTTGCTCGTCGCGTACCAGGTTCTGCCGCCTGCGAGACCGCAATTCGGCCTGACTGACAGTGACAAGACCATTCGAGAACTCTTCATGCAGGTCGCTCCAGCTTACGATCTCTTCATTCTTTAGACAGCGGCGACCTGTTTGCTCGCCTCTTACAAGTGTGTCAACATCCTCCAGATGATGCCGAAGGATGTCATGCAGTGCAAGCAGCTGTCGTACGGACTCTTGTTCAACCGTGTCCCGCTCGCTCTGTTCAGCCGCCAGGATAGATTCTTGGGCAGCAAGCCTCTCCGCGAGAGACCGTGCGGTCGCAGACCTGGCGGCAACCGCGCAGCCTTCTACAAAATCTGTCTGGTGCACAGCAAAACGCTCAGCCTCTGCCGAGTGCAGTGCCCGGCGCTCGGCACCTTCCTCAGCCTCCAGCGCGGCAATACCCTCGCTCAGCTGGCGCGACAGCAGCGCGCGCACGGCCAGTTTGTGGCGCTCGCGCTCCTCGTCGGACAGCGTCGTCACGTCACGCGCCTCCTCCTCCTCGATCGCAGCGCGGTCAGCCGCCTCCAGGTTCTCCAGCGCGGCAATACCCTCGCTCAGCTCGCGCGCGCCAGCCGAAGCCTCAGCAAGCAGGCGACGCTCCTCCTGGTCAGCAGCGAGCCGCTCGTACTCAGCGTCGCACAGCTCGTCCATCGCAGCGCGATCGGCACCTTCCTCAGCCTCCAGCGCGGCAATACCCTCGCTCAGCTGGCGCGACAGCAGCGCGCGCACGGCCAGTTTGTGGCGCTCGCGCTCCTCGTCGGACAGCGTCGTCACGTCACGCGCCTCCTCCTCCTCAATCGCAGCGCGGTCAGCCGCCTCCAGGTTCTCCAGCGCGGCAATACCCTCGCTCAGCTCGCGCGCGCCAGCCGAAGCCTCAGCAAGCAGGCGACGCTCCTCCTGGTCAGCAGCGAGCCGCTCGTACTCAGCGTCGCACAGCTCGTCCATCACAGCGCGATCGGCACCTTCCTCAGCCTCCAGCGCGGCAATACCCTCGCTCAGCTGGCGCGACAGCAGCGCGCGCACGGCCAGTTTGTGGCGCTCGCGCTCCTCGTCGGACAGCGTCGTCACGTCACGCGCCTCCTCCTCCTCAATCGCAGCGCGGTCAGCCGCCTCCAGGTTCTCCAGCGCGGCAATACCCTCGCTCAGCTCGCGCGCGCCAGCCGAAGCCTCAGCAAGCAGGCGACGCTCCTCCTGGTCAGCAGCGAGCCGCTCGTACTCAGCGTCGCACAGCTCGTCCATCGCAGCGCGCGTCATGGCTTCTTCTGATACCACTTGGAACATCTTCTCTATCTGTGTGCGCGATTCGTCCCGCACTAAAGCGAGAACACCACGGTCCTGCGCTTCGCACGCGTGAACTTCAGTGCGTGCGATAGCCTCAGAGGCCTCCAGCGTTTCCAGCTCCTTGCACAAGCTGCGCTCACTGGCGGCAGTGGACGCCAATTGTCTCTGGCTGGCGGCCTGTATGAGTGAGGCTGCGATGCGTTGAGAAATAGCCTCCATTTTCTCTTCAGAGTCGCGCCGAGACACGCCGCTGTCCGGGGTGTTAGGAGTGTCAATATAGATTTCGGCCAATTGGACAAACGAGCGGTCGTAACACACAGCCTTTAACCACCCAGCGACAGCATGCTGGGAGACGAACGGAAACCGGGCGAGCTCCTCTTCCTCTAGGATAGCACCAAGCAGCTGCCAGGCTACCACATCTCCACGATCGTTCATTGCAGCCTCGAGGTCTGAAACCTCGTGGAGTGAAGCGCTGCCTGTCTTGAGGCGATTATGACTGTGAGAAAGAGACTGGAACACACTGTCAGCGATGAGAGCATCGACCCAGCCGGGGACCCTGTGCCACCTCAAAAAGGCATAGTCGTCTTTCAGACGCGTCCACCGCTTCACAGACGCCAACCCGTCTACTACGGCGTCACTGTGCTCGTTCATCTCGGCCTCCAGCGCAGCAGCCACGGCGTCACCGCGCTCGTTCATCTCAGCCTCCAGCGCAAGCAGGCGCTCGCGGTTGCGCACGGGGTCCTTCGCAAGCTCCGCGTACGCCTCAGCCAGCCCGCAGAACGCATCGTCGGCCACCAGCGCGGACGGCCACCCAGCCACGTCGTGCCACCGAAGGAACGGGTACCGCTGGCGCAGCGTGTCCTCGATCTCGGCTTCGCTGACGACATCTTGGCTTGCATCGGACACTGCGTTCTTCTCTGGCGAGGCGTCGACGGCAATTTCGCGACTGACATCGCTTTGGTCGTTCGTGTCAATATCCACGTTGTTCTTTTCGCGCATCAAACGGGCCGCGATCTCATCGGAAAGCGCGTTCATGGCCATCTCCAGGAATATTTGCTGTGCCTCATCCCCAGCCGCGAGTGCAGCCTCGTAGCTCTGAGCGAAGCGCCTGAATGCCGAGGAAGAGAAGAGCGTGTAGAACCACCCGGGAAGGTGTTCGTACCAGTGAAGAAAAGGGTACTTCTCTCGCAGCGAAAGCGGTGTTGGGGGCTGCTGAGCCCCCTCGCCATCCCGCTCGTCGTCTTTCTCACGCTCACCACCCCGCGGGGGCAAACCGAGTGGCTCGAATCCTGTACCATCGCCGCGCGGGTACAGAGGTAGTGGACGATGACCAGCCATGTAGCTCAGCGCGTAGTCGCGCAGGCCCTTCTCAGTGGCCTCGAGGCGTGCCGCAAAAGTCCCCTCGTCCACGCTAAGGTCTTCGAGTACCCGCTGCCTGGTCGCGAACAGCTCGTTAAATCGCGCATCGTCCGCCAAGTCCGTTGGAAATGGCGTGGGGAGCGACGGTACCTGCGATCGCATGGCCTGAGCGTTGTCCTGCTTGCGCGTGCGGTCCATCTGAGCGTCCGATAAGACTTGCGAAATGACAGCAGATGATGCAGGCGTGAGGAATCCACGACTGTCCCTCTTAAGCTCTGCTACCACATGCGGATGGCGTTCAAGGTGGCGGAGCTCCTCGTCTGCGAGCACGCGGTATCCCGGTACGAGGCGCTGTAGTACATGCCAGCGGCGCAAAGTTTGCTCTGCCAACTCGTCGGCGCGCTGGCTTAGACGGTAGTGGAGAATGGAGGCGACGGCAGGAACACTGTGGCTAGACGTCGAGGGGGCGTCACCACAACAGTGCGTGTACGCCGACAGCAGGTCTTGAAAGATGACGTCTGTCTGCAGAGGTAAATATCGGAGTGGTACGCATTTCCGCTCGGAGTAGATCAGTGCTGGGTGGTCTGCGAGCACGAACACATCTGCCTCCGCCTCTCCGCACTCTTGCATCAACACCTTGTACGCAAGCTGGTGCCGTGCGGCGGCATCCATCGCCTCGAACTGTTGTGCCGTCACGCCGAGCGCCGTGATGGCTGCGACTGAAACGCCAAGGAGGTCGGCATCACTGCTTACAGTGACCCCCGCCGTCGCTCCGGGGCCGTGCTGACGTGAGGACGCGCCAACAGTTTTACGCCACGCGGCACACAAGGCATCGTGCTCCTTGCCGAGTGTCATGGCCAGGTTCAGCAGATCACGCTCTACCGCCACGATGCGGCTAGTCGCGTCGTGCGTTGACGATGACCGCAGCGCATCAAGTTCGTTGGCTTTTATGCGAAAAGCTCTGACGAGTTCGACACGGAGCGAGGAAAGAAGCGTCCCGCTTTCCGTCGACGGGGGCAGGAAGGGGTACCGCTCTTGCATGTCCGCCACCTCGATCGCCTCCGTCTCTTTCCGAAACGCGACGAGTGTGGCCATGTGTGTCGCAATGCCGTGCATCTCTTGAGCGAGACGACGCTGCCGAACGTTGGATGAACCGCTACCATCTGTCTGGCCGCGCTCCGCTAAGCGACGGTATTGCTGCGCTCGCTCGACAAAGGCTTGGTGGTGAAGCAGGTCCAGTGAAGAAAGCAGCAATGCGTCACAGCCCGGTACGAACGCGAAGCGCCGCTGCAAGTTCGCCTCCGCGGTCAAAATGGTCCTGGCCCGCTCTGCTGCGATCTGCCGGAGTTGCGCCTCGACACCGCTGAGTTGCGACACGGCAGCAGCGTCGGCGCTCTGCAGGAGTGCGTTGCGCGTGGCAACCAAGCGAGCGAAGGGATCGAAAGCGTCGAGTCCTAGGTCAGCAATGTGAATGCCAAGGTAGCGTCTGTCCAGGTACGGATGGCGTGCCTCCACGTCAAGCCGTGAAGCGTATAGTGTCGCACGCGCCTTCCGCGTCCGCGAGTTGATTTGCATCAGGCGCAGGTGCATCTTCATCGAAAAAAATCGCCAGAGCTCACCGCCGCGAGCAGCGCCATGCCGCTGCATGTCCAGCTGCTTGTAGTAGCTATCGCGTCGTCGGGGGAGATCCTCTAGCACGACGCGCTCTGTCGAGACGCCATCAAAGTCATGATACCATTGCTTGAAATCGCTCGTGCCCCGATCGAGACTTCCTTTCGCCTCAATCGCGTCAGCCAATGCGTGGGGGCTGAGGTCAAGAGCCGATGTAATGAGATTTTGGTTCCACGGCAGCAGCACATCTTCAAAGAGACTGCTCAGCGTTTGGTGTCGCTGCCATTCTGCGAGGTGCGGGTACTGCTGGTGCAGCTCCTCGTTGTCCACGTTGCGGTTAAGGCGCGTGACCAGGGCGCGGCTGCACAGCGCGTGACACAGTGCGGAGAGACGGAAGTCGATGAGACTCAGTGACATGGTGGTGCTGTTCTTCGAGCCTGCGATGTGCTGTCTGGTGGCCAAAAGGTCCGTCAAGTAGCCGTCTAGCGCGAGATCACGGCGAGAAACGCGATAACTGCGGGCGGGTGATAACCACGGCTTCAGAGAGCGCCGGAGCGACCACGTATCTGCCTCTGCCTGATCCACAAAGGTCGCGATGGCCTCTGCACTGTCTGCCCCCGAGGGAGCAGGCTGAACGCCCGCATGCGTCCTGGCCGACGGTCGGTGACGCTCAACGAGAGTGTGGAACGCGGGATCCTCGAGGACATGCAGCCACGGAATGGGAAGCATCAAGTTGACAAAACTGCCAAACTGGTGCATGAAAAGCTGGTCGAGGCGCTCGAGATACTGACGAGCCTTTGACTCGTTCTCGGCGCGGCGTCGCACGAGAGCGATAGCACGCCGCTCCAGGCCGAGCTTCTCCACTGCCGAAGGTGGTGGCTGCACCGACGTGGTGAGAGGCTCGGTCATTTGCAAGAACTGAATGTCCTCCAAAAGGTGGAGCGATTCAATGTGCACGCCACAAAGCGATGTCGGGAGGAATGGATATCTTTTCTGGGTTTCGCCGTACTCAAGCTGCCTAAACAACTCCATCGCGCGATCTCGCAGCAGCCGCTCCAGCTTTTTCGCTTCAGCGGAGCCAGATGTTTCCCGGGCGCGCGTGCGCGCGAGCGTCACGAACGCCTCGTCCTCCAAGAGGTGCAGGTCTGCCCACGGCAACTGGGACAGCCCATGGGCGAGGAAAGGGTATCGTCTTAGCACAGTGTGTGCAGATGCAGGGGCGGGCACTTGCGTCGTAGAGGGACTAGAAGAGGTGAGAGCGGGCGGCTGGCTTCGGTCGGTAGATCGGCCCGAACGCATTCGCTGCCGCAGCATGGCGAGGTTGTTCAAGTACGCCTGATAATTAGGATCATCGTGTGGTACCCGTGCGGCTTCGAATACGGCACCTGCATCCTGCAGGGTGCTTTCCGCGTCGTGAAGTCGATCCAGCTCCATTTCAATCGCCCCCCGATTGTTGAGCACCACAGCGAGTTGTTTGCTGTGATCGCCGTAGTGTTTGCGCGCGTAGGCAGCCGCTTCGGCGCAGAGTGCAAAGCACTCGGCACTGAATCGCTCGACATCCCATGCGCGGTACACGTGGGTCGTGTCCATCAGTAGTACAGGCAAGTCACTGGCGAATGTGGGCTTCCGCTTGGAGAGCTTGATGGCGAGGAGAAGAACACGGATGGCGAGCTCGTAGTACCCTTCGTACTCGAGCTGAAGCCCGAGATCCCACAGGAAGTTGATAAAAAAGTCGGAGGCCCAGCCGATATTGCTCAGTTCGATAGAATGCTCCACAAGTGCGCATGTGTCAACAGAGCACGACGGTAACAACTTTTTGCACCGAAGAAGCCCAATGTAAGGCTGCAAGTGTAGCCACGCGCCGTGCTCACTCTTCAGATATCGCGGCAGCTTCTCGACAGCCGCGAAAAAGTGTCCGGCAGCCTCCTCGACGAGCGTGCGTACGTGGGCGGGTTCTTCTGAAAGGCTCTCCGCGACGGCAAGGAGCCAGAAGCCGTATTCAATGTGCCGCTGGCCCTGTGTCTTGGGACACGCTAGGCGCGCAAAGGCCTTGCCCACCGCGGTGCTGAGCTCTCGACCGGACTCGATGAGTGGCCACTGCATCGACTTGAAGGCGACATTGATGTGGCACCACTGCATGCTCCAGTAAATGATCTCGGCGGGGCCGGTGCGTAACGCCTGCGCCTGCGCCGTCTCGCGCACCAATGGCAGGGCGGCCTTGTAGTCGTCCTGCCAGCACGCGACCTTCCCGCACAGAGGTAGGCAAAACGCGTACCAGTGTGTGTCGTCTGTGCGAATCGATTGGTACCACGCTGCCAGTTGGATCGCCGTCCGTGGGTCAACGAGCGCGGGAATGACACTGGCGTTGGTCGCGGGTTTCCACGTCATCTCGTTGGTCAAGCCGCGCCGCATCGCGACACCGAGCATGCCGCACACACGCTCCACAACAACAGTCTTCCAGCGCATTCGGCTGTCGGTCAGAAGTGTAATGAAGTCGTCGTCATCATCGACGATGCCATACTTGCGTGCAACCAGGTCTAGAAATCCGCGCTGAAACTCCGCTGTTGGCTTGAAGGCGGCGGCCAAGTGCTTGGACAAGCATCGCCCTAGCTCGGCCTCGTCGTACGCGATGCGCTTACCCTGCACTTCAATGAAGAATTCCTGCTTGACGGTGCGGCACAGCATCTCGCAGCCAATCACATCTCTCACCGCCACGAGCGCAGCAGGCGTGTGGCGGCGCGCAGCTTGCAGGTGCCGTTCAACGTGCTTCAGCAAGCACAAATTAACTCCGTACTCGTGGAGAATCGTGCCCAGTCTCTGCATGCGCTCGGCGAGTTTCTGATGTGATGGATCTGTGCAGACGGCGACGATGGCGTCTTGAACGGACGGAACGTCGAGCACATCTAGGGCGTTATCCGGACCCTCCGTCACGCGCGGGCAGAGGCGGAGCATCTCCTGTCGCTTCATAATAGTATCACCAAGGAACAGAGGCGTGAGAGTCGAGTTGGAGTTCGTCACGTAGTAGCGCCCGTCGAGTCCCTCGTACACCTCGAGTGTGTGATCAGGGAATGGGATGTGCAGGGACTCTGCCATGAACATGAGCTCACCCTCGACCTCGGGGTCGTTGGAAGAGTGGGCACCGTACAGACGGTGAGGCTGTGGTGGCATTGGTACCAGCGCCTGAGCGAGCACCGGCATGCCGCGGTAGTAGAACATGCTCGACAACGGGACGGACAGCAGCCGTGTTTGGCTTTGTAGCACACCACGCAGCGAGGCGATATAGTTGCGGCCCGATCGGCTGTCTGGAAGAACACGGAAGAAGATGTTCAACACGCGGAAGCACTGAACAAACTTGGGGAGCTCGCGTGGTCCATCGTCGTCGAGCTGCACAATCTGGCGCACTGTCTTCAACGCCTCCTTCTCGAACTCTCGCTCGATAGCATACAACCGTTCCTTCCTCGACTCCGCGCCTGCAAGTGTGTAGTCATCCATCTCCCACGCCAGTTGGAACTCCGCATTCCAATTGCGTCCACGCGAGGTGATGTCCGCGCACGCAGCGAGGTACGGTTTCGGTGCCGTTTGCTGGATGGGGAAGGCGGGATTCTTGCGGATACAGAGGCGCTCCTCTTGGGTGTAGTAGCTCGCGCCAGAGCTGGCCGATCGTGCGTCTCGCTGCCCATGGGAGTAGCCCACCGCTTGCGGTTGTCGAAGGGACATTGGCTGCCGGTAACCCGAGCGACCTGTGCTTGCGGCGCCAGGACTTGGAGGTGTCGCTGTCGGCGACTGTGACGTTGCAGGACGACGAGATGTCATTTGCTACGAAACAAGGGAGAACAAAAACACAGCAGTGATGAGGCTGAAGTGAAAACGCAAACACTGAAAAAGCGTGTGTGTGTGTGAGAGAGAGAGGGAACAACTGGGATGAACAAGTAGATCGAAGCACACACACCCGCACAAGAGCACGAGCGACCAAAGCGAGAACGGAAACTCACGCAATAAAAATGCTGACTAACAACGGTGGAAAAGGGAAGAGAATGTAGGTCAGAGAGGAAAACCAAAACAGAGAAGAACAAGGTGTGCCGGCAGTCCGAAGAGATAATATACACGCGGTCAATCAACGTGGGGCGTTGAAACAATGCAAAAAGCAAAACAAGAAGAAGGACACCGGTCAACTAATTTCCAATCGCCCACACGTGATGCGAAAGGCACTCTGGCAGTCGATGGGGGAAATCGTCAGGAGAAGAGAGCCCAAACGGTGAACGCCCAGGATCCGAGCACGAATCAGGTCACGAGAAGAAAATCGCACCGCAAAGGAAAAACGGGGACAGCGAGCGAGTCAGTCACGTGTTCACGACAACGAGATTCGCGACAGAGACCCGTTCTCTATGTCGAAGCCACTACGAAAAGCAAAAAGGAACAAGTAATGAAGAGAACAAGATGGTGGTGAATCAAAATACTATGATAGAAGCGGCACGAACGAGTGGTACAAAATTTTCTTTGTGTGTGTGTGTGCTTCTTTTTTTTTTCGTCTTTCCAACTGCACGTTAGACACAACCACGTTCTTTTGGATGCTGTACTTGTCACTGGGTCGAGCAGTTGTTGTCCTCCTCTTCCTCTACGCCTCTATCGACTTCCTACAATTTGTGCAGTGTAGAAGTGAAGTAGAGAGAGTGGGTCGCAACAGCACAACAAACGAGAGAGGTGGGGAATCAAGATGCGATACACAGCTGTACTCGCTCGGAAGAACTGAGTGAAACAAAGAATCGACTAGGGAATACACTAGCGTTGACAGGGAAAGGCGCGGCATCAATCGAGAGGTGTAAATGGGAGTTCAGAGCACCACAAGAGAGAAGGTTGGAGAGAGAGAGAGAGAAGGGGATGAGAACAAAGCGGCACGCAGCTGAGAGGCCAGATATGAGGCGAAACACACAGCACTACGCACTACTTGAAAGTCTCCAAAACCGGTGGAGGCAGGAAATACTTCATGGGGGAGCGCCAGCACACGACACTTCTCTGCCAGTTGGGAAGGAAGAGGCGGTGAAGAATTGCTTCGACATAAAATATGCCACTCTTCCTTCACCGACGGAGAGTGACGATGTTGGGACCACTAGGTATGACAGTGGCGATGTGAATGCTCGTTTGTTTGTTTTCTACTGAACACGTACTCACGCGCGTGAAGGTGAGAACGGATTGGTTGACGATGAGAGCACAGAGATGGAAGTTCCACACAAACGAAATGGTACACGTACGGAAGCGATCTAGCACGCACAAAGATACGAAGAGAGAAAGAGAGAGCGAAAACGAGTGCATGTTTTATACTCCTCGCCTCCTACTGTTCCTCGATATGAGTATATATATATATATATATATATATATATATATATATATTTGGAGTTGGGGATGAGCGACAGGATCACTACCAGTCTTTATTGTCTTCGTGTTCACATTGCTGTTCAACACGCTCACACGCCTCGATTCCTTCTCGGAAGCATTGGCGATCGCGGCAACCATTGGCCAGTTTGTGAGGACGCTACACGCGTAGTAGTGGTAGGGAGCTGGCCGCTCGGTAGGGAGAAGCCCCAAGCCCAGGAAAGCACAACGCGAAACGAAAAGAGTAGTGTGAAGACACAGTGCTTCAATAAGTAGGGAGGAAGCTACTCAGGGACGGAGAGAAAAAAAAAACGGACAAATCAAGTGCACAAAATCGATTGCAGTCGTTCTAACGAAAAAAAAAAAATGAAATAACGAGACCGAATCAAAAGAACAGTGGTGGAAAAACAACGGCGTAGAGGAGACGTTGGATAAGGCGGAGACAGGCATCGCGCGTGGGGGAGCCACGGAGAGTGACCACCAGTTTGAGGAGGCGCCCGTCACGATGGCATCCGTCTGTTCCTCACCCCACGTTTGACAGTGTACGCTGGAGTTAAAGGGCCTCGAGAGCTTCACAGTAGCTGTCGTATTTTTGAGGATTCCAGGTCCGGTACACGGCGAGCGTGTCGCCCAGAAGAGCACCGTCATCAAGTCGAGAGGCGGGTACCTTCTTGAGCATACCAACAGCGCTGGTTAAAATACGCGTCGCCTCTTCGTACTGGTGATCGACCGCGAGCTCCATGCCGAGCTCCCACAAGTACTCGACAAAGTAGTCTCGCGGCGACACGATACGGGAAAGATAAACGGCATCTTTCGTGAGCGATGCGGTGACGATTGGGTCCATCGGCTTTTGCTGCGCCTGGCGGCACCGAAGCAGTCCGAGGCTGGGCTGAATATACAGCCAGGCGCCGAGAGAGCTGCGAAGATGTGCAGGGAGGAGGTGCGCAGCGCGGCCAAAGTGACGACCAGCCTCTGCGACAAGTGACGGAACCGTGTGTGAGGCCACCAGGAGCCAGCAGCCGGCCTCCAGATGGCATCGAGCGCGCGTGATGGCGCTCGTGCGCTCTTCGAATCCCTTCAGCATGGGTACTAGGAGAGACGATCCCTGGCGAATATGATCCAGCGACGGCGTCGCAAACAGAAGGCGGCACAGTCGCCGCTGCGCGTACAGTGCAGGCAGCGAGTCGCCCCCAAAGCGAGCCTTGATGGGGCCGACAACCTGGCTTGCCAACGCGATGGCATCCCTCACACGACCGTTCCAGAGGGCAGCTCGGATCTGCACCGGGCTACTGCAGCAAAGCGCGTAGTCGTCGCCCGCACTCTGCGCAGCCGCAGCGTAGACAGGGGCGAGTGATGCCAGGAGGCGTGGATCCCACGCGCGCGGCGTCTGCCGAGCCACGACGACAGGGGCCCACACAATCGTCTTTTTCGCTGGCCGCCCATCCTCACCGGAGCCCGAGACCGCTGCTGCTGCCGCGCGCGCACCGACCAAGTTGGACACGCGCTCCACTATTTCAGTACGGCAGTCGCGACGGGCGCGGTACAAGGCGTCCAGCAGGTCGCGGTCAGTGCCGTTTACGTTGGCGATCGCGTATTTGCGCATGACCACCATCATAAAGCGCTCAGGCGCAGTGAGGTGGCCCTCAAAGGCCTCCTTGAGCTGTAGCGCGAAGCACTTGCTGATAGTGGCGTCGCTCGCGCTCAGCTGTTTCGCGTGAGCCTCGAGGTAAAACTCCTGCTTCACACTGCGGGCAATCATCTCCCGCGCGACCACACCCTCAAAAGCGTCATACACGTGGCTGCTGCTTTGGTGCTCAACGCAGTAGTCACGAAACGCATCGAGTACACCTTTCAGAAGGCACAAGTTGATGCCGTAAAAGTGAAGCGTGCTACACAGCAGCTCCTGCTGCTGCTGTGCGGGGGCCAGTGCGACTTGCTGTAGGGCCTGCATCACAGTGTCGCTGGTCAGAACAGAAAGTGTGTCCTCGCACGTGGCGGTCACACAGGCGCAGGCAGAAAGCATTTCAGTGCGCTTCAGCGGGCCATCAAGCAGCGTCGAATCATCCAACGCAATCGTCGTGACATTGGTTGAAGTGACGTAGAAGCGGCCGTCCGCCCCCTCGTAGGCATTACACAGGACTTGGTCAGGGAGCGGAATGTTGAGAACGCGCGCTGCGATGCAAAGCTCACTCGCGATCTCAGGACGGTGCGCGACGTGACCCTCGTGAAGAACAGTGTGCGCTTTGCCAAGAGGGACCAGCGCCTGGGCAAGCACCGCTACACCACGATAGACAATGACGGTAGAGAGCGGCACGGTCAGCACATCGCTGCGGCTCTGAAGGATGCCGCGAAGGCTGGCTACGTAGGTACGCCCACTGCGCGAGTTCGGTAGAAGACGATAAAAAATGTTGCGCTCTTTGAAGCAAAGACGATGCTGCGGGATTCGGCGCGGTCCGCCGCCCGTCGTCTCCGTCGGCTGCACTATAAGCTTGACGCCTTGCACGGCTTCCTCTTGAAACGCCTTCTCTACGCAATATAGCTCCTCCTGCCGCTTCTCCGCGAGCTCATAGGTGCTGTCCTCGAGGTCGCAGGCTAGCTGGAAAAGCTCATTCCAGTTGTAGTACGCCGTCGAAAAACTAGCGCAGGCGTCAACGAAGGTGCGGTCCATGGTGATACCAATCGCACACTCAACTTGGTTCTCAGCGCGTACAGAGGCGGCAGAGGAGAGAGGAGAAGAGCAAGAATAGAAATAGAAAAGTCAAAAGAGCCGTTTCGTCAATTGAGGCCGCTTCTGGTCCGTACAATATCTCACGCGCCGAACTTGAGCGCTGTTGATTGGCTTATTCTGTTTTTCTGTTTATATATTGAAGAGATTCACGGGGGGAACGAAAAGAAGAGAGAAACCAGTGTTTGAGGATGAGTGAGTGCGGGAGGTGGGTCCTATGTAGTGGGTGACGGCGTGATGATAGCAGTAACGGCGACCCCGTCCGAGGAATCCCGGGAAGGGAGAAGAGAGAGAGAGAGACCATGGGAAGAGGGGGGGAAGAAAGCGCCAACGGTAAGGTACCGAATCTACCCGAGGACAGTGCAAACGCGGCTGGAGCTGCGCGACAACGCACGCAACAATGACGACGGTGTAGATACAGAGGAGCGAGGTGACTTCGTCACTTGGAGAGAGGGTAGTAGTAGTAGTGATCCTTACTTGAGTATGAGTGTGTTGCTTTGTACGAGCGTTCTTCGACACAAAGCAGAACAAGCCATCGCAAAGGGAAAAAAAAAGCGCGCAAACGGAAAAAAAAAAACAGAGGCGCTACATCGGTTCACAGCATATGCGGCTGGGTTTCAAATGCGCTTACCAGTCGTCATCGTCGAGAAGGACCTCAGGGCCAAAGATGAAGACGTCGCCAATCTCGTTGAAGGCTTGCGCCTCGTCAGCGAGAATCTTTTCGCGCATGCGAGACTCCTCAAGTTCGATCGCACGGTGGTCTCCGGGTGGGTTTCGTGGGCGCTGGCGCAGCTTCTTCACGATATAGCGCCCCATGAGCTTCTTGGTCCTGATCTGGTTCTGTGCGATCGCACGGCGCCACATACCCTCCTCCGCAGAGACGCAACGGTGAAGGTAGCGTTGGTACGCCCGCAGGAACTCTGAGCGAATGACAACATCCACGTGCTCCACGTGCCACATCTTGACCTGCGCGCATGCTGCTGTCCATTCCTGGATAATTACACGTCGCTGGAGACGGTACGCTGTCTCCAGCATCGTCGCGCACATGTGGCGTTGCATTTTCATACCATACTCACCGATAGTGGCCTTCGACGCCAACGCCAGCTCTACAAGGTCTTCACGGGCGGAAGCGAGTTTGTCGACGTGGATCTGCACTCGCGTGCCGTACGTCTGTCGCAGCATCGCCTCGTTACGCATGCGCAGCTGCTTGCGTAGGAGTAGGTACCACGACTCGGTTTGGGCCTCCAGCACGAGTACCCGCGAGGTCGCTTCAGACACAACGAGACGATTGATGCGACGCAACACACGCACATTCTGAAGCTTCGAGAATTCCTCCGGATGATCACGCGCCATGTTGGCGTCGAGTCGGCGCTTCTCGCGCCAGCGCCGCACGGCGCGACGAATGACCAGTGTGGCGTTGTCGCGCAGGCGGGCTTTCAGGACCCGATGGTGCTTGTACAATGTGAGCAGTTCGGGACTATTCGCTGCGCATGTTTTAGAGAGAATGCTGAAGGCCTTTGACAAGCTCTTGCGAGCAGCAAAGAGATCATTGAGCATCGTTAGAACAGAGCCGTAATGTGAGTAGAGAACGCCAAGCTCCACGCTCGACGTGTTGCGGCCGCCACCTTGAAGACTGCAGAGATGAATGGACGCTGTCAGGTAAGGTACACTCTCCTGCAGCGCCGATCGCTCCGCGCACTCCTCGCTGCTTTTGAGGAGAGCCTGAACGAGGTGCTTGCGAAGAGGTTCGGAGAGCTGCTTGCTGCGTACCGTGCGTAAATTCTGAAGATCCTCGGCGACGTTGGTGCGGCCATTGAGGTGGCAGTAGTGGATCAGTCTCTCCAAGGCCGTGAAGAAGAGGCAGCTGGGCTGCGCCAGATCGAGCGTCGGTATAATGAGATCAAGTGTCGCGCTGTCGACAGGCTTCTTGCAGCCCGTCGACGCGGTAAGTAGCAGCATCGTGTTGTCCAAGATGAGGTACGCTGAGAAGTACGCGTGAAGTCTCAACTTCCGCCTCAGCAGATGCACGTTGCGCAGAAGAAACGGGATCGCCGACTTGAAGGCGTCACGCGCACACAGCATGCGCGCTGCACTGAGGCCGACAATGGTGGCCAGGAAGTAGGCGCCACACTCCTCCATCGCACTCGCTGCACGAAGATAAGCCACCTCCAGTGACGACACGTCATCACTTTTGGAGCTTTGTACCACCTCTAACATACAGGAGCAAAAGATCTTCTGTGCGCGCGTGCGGATGACGGATGACATGGCGTACGCCTCGATCGCCGCCGTGGCTTCCTCGAGCTTGCCAGCGACCATGAGATTGAGCACCCGCCGAGGCAGGCTCGGCGACGCCACCCAATCATCCTGTTCTGGTAGTGCTGTAATGCCAGGGTCGACCACCGAGATCACCCCTGCCTTCTGTGGATCACCGCCTGGCCTTGAGTGGTTCGCGAACAACAGATTGTTGACCAGGCCCAGACCGTTGGTCACGTAAAACAGTCCATCCTGCCCGCGGATGCACTCCAAACCTTGAACGCGATCCGCATTCATCGACGTAAGGCCGGCGTTGTGGTACGCGTCCACGAGCTCGTGGAGGAAAGATTCAGATGTCGCGGTGGCGAGTGGTCCCGGATGTCCATCGGACATAATAACATACTCCGGATCGGAGTGCAGTGGTGGCAGCGCGATGGCAAAGTAGTCACAGTGCGGCAACGACACGATCGTTGAAAGAGGAGACGTCACGGCAGAAAAAAGCGACCGAGAAAAGTGCTGGTACACAAGGTTTTGTAGCGCCGCCAGCCGGTCATGTTTTGCGACGGGACGGAAGAAGATGTTGTCCTTGACAAACGTCGCTGCGGCGACAGGCACAGCGTCGCCGCCCTGGAGCGCGTGAGAGGCGGAAAGGCGCTCATCGCGGTGCCGCGCAAAGTCCGTCGCGCGCTGCGTGAACTCGGCGCGCAGTGCATCCAGCTGCGCCACCGTGCCCGTGATGGACTTGGCCGTGCTCCAATCGCAAAGAAGACGACAAGTCTGGTACTCCATGTTCCAATCCCGCGTTTGCCGTGAGAAGCGCGATGACATGCGAACAAGGTCGTCGGAGGCAGTCAGCACAGACATCATCATCTCCATCAGCACAACATCCGTCATGGTGGCACGCTGCGTGGAAATGAGAGCGAGTGTGCGACGGATCATAAGCCCGCGGCCTGCCCTCTGCAGCACACGCGCGCTGTCCTCGAGCACCTTGCGTACCAGCAGCCGCGCGCGGTACTGACACCAGCACCGCTGAATGATCAGCGCAGCCCAGGGCGTAAACGCACTGCGCAGCCTGCCCTCGAGCTCGACGAGGCGGATGGTGGTTGGATGATCGCGAGGCAGGCGGTTGGCGTAACGGGGCGGCAAATGCTGCAGCGTGTACAGGCGCTGCGAAGCCTCCACGTACTGGCCGCGGCGAATAAAGAGTGCGATGATATTCTCAGAGATAGCCATGTGCGGGGCCGAGTACAAGCCGTGTACGCTCACCATGATCGCCTCCGCGCGATGCAGGATGCAGCTGCAATAGAGACCACAGCGCACAGGATCCCAATTGTAGTAGAGAAGCCCAAGCTTGTTGAGCGTCTGCGCGACTTCTGGGGAATCGTCGCCCATGATGGTCTCGCGTATATCCACGCATTCCCAGAACTGGGCGGCGGCCAGGTGGTAGAGACGACGCTCTGCGTACAAGGAACCCAATAATTCGTGCACGTGTGCCCCAAGAAGAGTAGGCGGCAGCGTCTCGCAGGTCTCCTTCCACACACGCGCGAAGCGGTTAATGTATTCCTCACTGCCGTGCGTCGCGACCTCGAACAAGCCGACGATCGCTTCCAGCCGCATCTGCGCCAAATAGGGCAGACGCCACTGGCCCAGTACTTCGGGTGTGCTGAGTGCGGCGTCAAAGCTCTGCTCCGCAGCGAAGTAGTCCTTGGCCAGGCAGCGGACGTAGCCCTGCGTGAGTCTCGCGCGCGTCAAGCCGTACACGAACACTCCGTAACGTGACGGCGCCGTCTTGACCGTGTTGACGCCGGCCGCGGAAGTCCCCACGACCGCCAACGAGGCCGCAGCGGTGTGCGGGGTCTCGGTGAGATACATCGGCGTATGCTGCAGTGTGTGCGTCGCGGTGCGAGACAGGTGTTCTGCGGCGTGGGCACGACCGCACAGCGCGGCGCACAGAGCCGCGTTGCTGCAGGCATGTGCGGTCATGAACCGCGCGCGGAGGTCACTGCTCCAATAGTCGAGCCGTTTCTTTGCGCAGGCCCACGCGCTGTCGAGTCTGCCCGCGCGGTAGCACTGCACCTCTTGCAGTGGGAGAAGGTACGCGTAGCGAAACGCGGGCGAAGAGTTCGCCATATCCTCGGCGTCGCGAGCGATCTGCACGCGGAGCTGCTCCCACTGCGGGGAGACGATCACACTCGCGTTGTGATTGCTCGGCTTGCATGAGACCTGCGCCACAGCACCACGCGCGGTACTAGTTCGGGTGAGCTGGCACAAACGCTGCGTCACCGAGGACGGAAAGTCTTGAATGGTGGCTTGGAGGTACTCCATCACGGCTTCGGGTGAGGTGCTCGCGTCGAAAATAAACTTCTTCTCGATCAAGCCCTGCAGTCCATCACGAAATCGTTTTGCCGGGCTGTCAACGACAGAGGCCATGATTCGCATCAGGTACGTATTGACTGCCTGTAGCGTGATGGGAGTAGCGTCGTGCGTCATCTGAGTGCACATGACCTCTCGCATCGTGCGTGCCAGTACTTCAATGGCGATGAGGCGCAGAAGGGCGTCGAGGTCACTCTCCTGTTCATCCTTGGGAATTTGCAGCAGCCACTGGGCGAGGGAGCCGAGCAGGCACACGTTGATGCCCTGCTCATGCAGCCGCTTCACCAGATGGTCATGCCGGTGGTTCGTCGGTTCCTGTAGCACTGGTGAGAGGACGCGGTAGACCGTGGGGCCCGCCATAGCGTACAGCCCCAGCGCGGGCTGCTCGGACCAGCTGCGTGCCTCGTGTGATGCCATGTGATGCCAGCGACGTAGCGGCAACGTCACCTCGCTTCCTGACGTGGCCGCTTGCATTGTGGGGAAGAGACCAATACAGTTAAACAAGTACAAGGCCGCATCCAAACCTTCGTACACCTCGACGCCTAGAATTTTGTCTGTGCGCGCCGCTGTTGGTGTAGGGGGCTTCACATTCGTGGCGCACTGCAGCACGTGTAGGTACTCACAGAGAGGAAGGTTCACCACCGGGTCAGGTAGGCCATCGCCTCTGTACTCGGGTACTTTGCCGGCGCGAAGAGGGATGAGCGCTTGAACGGAAATGGCCACATGCAGATAGCGAAACGTCGCCGTGAGCGGGAAGCGCAGATGTGGTGGGCGGCACTCCATGGCCGCCGAGAAGCACCGCTGCATGTTCTGCGCAAGCTTCACATCGTACCAGACCTGCAGGACCACGTTGCCGAGACGAACGCAGCTGTTGTTGGCTGGCAGCGCCGCACCACTGCGTTCCTTGTCTGCGATGAACGACTTGACAAGCTCCAGACTGTAGGACTCGTACTGAACAAGTAGCCCCTGCAGCTCATCCTGGTGATCGACGTTGTACGCGTCCCGGTTGACACGCCAGACCCAGCGGTGTTGAAACTCTGAGTTCCAGTCGCGGGCCGTGGGATCGACAGGTTGTTGACACATTGTGTAAAACGGAAGGTGTGCTTGAATGTGCGGCCGGGGAAGGCGGCTCGTCGAGGGGACGCAAGACGGGCGCCCAGCGAGTGTCGCGTCGGACGACGAGCCTGCATCAGATGCACCGGACCAATGGTGTGTGTCGACGCTCTGTCGGCACCAAGCAGAACTCTGCTCAGAGATGTTGGGTGTTTTTTTGTGGATCACATCAAGCTCTCTGTCAACGGTGTCATCGTCGCCGAAAACCTCCGTGACTTGCCGCGATAAACGAGACTCAGAGGAGGACGCCATTCAAAAACGAAAAAAAAAAAGGATGAAATGAGAAGGAGAGCCAGTACAAAGGATAAAAGCAACGATTGCACTGTAGTTGTCTGTATTCGCTTTAAGCCATCATAGTGGCGGTACCCGCGTGGAACGCGGAAACGAGAGAGAGAAGAGAGAGGAAGTAAGAAGGCGTGTTCGTGTTAGAATTTCCGGAGCATAGGAGAGCCAACAGTACCCTACACAATTCACAAAACCGTCAGCAACAGCTACCATGTGACGATGCACGAGTCCGTACGCGGCGCGTGTTTCAGTGATCACGAAGTGGAGAGACAAACGGCCCCGTTCCATCTCGCACTTCTTACGCGCACACCGATCTCTCTCGCTCGCTCCTCCCAATCAACTACTGGGGTCAGCATGGCTAATGTTTGCTTTTTATTTCCAACCCAAAGAGTTTGGCTGTATTTCCGTCCTGTGCTCTGCACGTGTGAGAGTCAGCGAGGCTAGAGAGCGGTGGGTGGGGAAGAAAAAAAAGCTACAGTGTGATGTTCAACAAATCACCGTACTCGTCCGGTGTGTTGTCGTCACGCTTCCGCTTGCGTGACTCACGCTTCACGTTCTGTTCCTGCTCTTTCATTACCTGCACACGGACGTCAGCGCGCTGAAGAAGTTCCTCGCGCTGTTCTTCTTCACTAACACCCATCTTGACTCTCGAGGTGAGCCTCTCAATGATGCTTTGTGGCTCTTGACGAGCTTCCAGCTTCTTGCGCACCTGGAGGCCACCGCGCTTCTGTTTGGGGGCCTCACCGCGCTTACGTACCTCGGGGACTGGCAGCGCTTGTGTATCCAACGCAGAAACCTTCCGCTCTAATTTGAGTTTTGTGAACACAGTTTTGAGCTTCTCTAGCTCTTGCTCTCCGAATGGTACGTCACCTGCGGGCGTGACAACACCGGAGAGATCGGCCTTGGCAACAATCGCTGCGCGGCGGCCGAGGATGGCCAGCGCCTTCTGTGCCGTTTTCGTGTCATCCGTCAACTCACCATCTTGAACAAAGTACTCGTGGAAAACAGGAGTTTGGATGAGGTAGCCCGCGTGCAAGTGCTTCGACAGCGACTGGTACTTCATCGACTCTTCGAAATCGTCGATGCCAACGTGCCGAAGCGCCGCGTCACTGAGCTTAGCGATGCCAGTCAGCCCACCAGATCTCTCCAGGAGTTTGTCCGTCACACCGTCACCGAGAAGGCACCGCAAGTTCGGTGCTGCCATGTCGGACGTGATGCCACGCGCAGCAATTCAGGTGCAGAAATACTGTGTATGGGCGTACTAAATGTATGCGTACAACGGGTGATAGCCCCAAACATCAGAAAGCGCAACGGTCGTTGAGTGTGTGTGTGGGGGGGAGTACGAAGAGTGCGGAGGTCGGGATCGAAAGGACGTGTGATATATCACAGCAAGAGACGCGTGAAACAGCGAGGGTCTGTTAACTCCCCACGCACACAGTAGATACGCGAAGAGTGGTGGCAGTCGTTAAAGAAGAAGAAAAAGCCGACGCGCGTTGAGTCCATGTGTTCGATCAGCCGAGCAGAGTCGTGCACACACTGAGATCACAGCCTTGCCGGGTAGAATATGGTGTGGCACCGGCCGGCAGATCTCTTGGCGGCGCCGATGAGGGGAGCGCAGCAGATGCCAACGCTCGTGCAGACGTGCGCAAGACGTCCGTGTACGATTGGGCACCTGATATTCTCTGAGGCGTTGACATGTTGTGTATTGATTTGAAGCTGTCAATATGGACGTGTTCGATCACTCCATGTCTTAATTAAGCGACGTGTTAAGCGTATGTGTGTGTGTGTAGGTATGTGCTCACATCGAAATAGCGAGAGACAGGCAGTAGACGACACTGAGTGTGCGTGCTTAACTCTGAGGTTTCGCCTTCTTGGTCCGTTTTCTCTGGTCCATGAGAGTCTTGAGTCTCTGCGCCAGTTCGCTACACTTCTCCTTCAACTGTTTGTTCCGCTCTTCCGCCCGAGCGAGCTTCTCAGCAGGTGTGATCGCCAGTGTGTGGGAGATCTGCGTGTGTGCGGAGACTGACGGTGAGGCGGCGCGCGCAGTCGCATACGGCTGAGATAGGAGAGGTGAAGAGAACCACGTGTTGTCGTGTGCGCGCAGCTCAGGCTCTGTCTCCTCCCGCAATGCAGAAGAAAACCACAGTGACGGTGTAAGAACGAGTCGTGAGGTAAGGACAGAGGGCCATCGCTGACGGCACCGGTCTACACTAGCATGAGACGCGCTTTTGGTGTGCTGAAGGCGGAGTCGGGTGTGCGCGCAGTGGGAAACCGGTCGGGATGCGGCGGGCAGTGCAGGGGCCTCCGCGTATGTGCGTGCGACGTACCATTTGGGGTTGTCAAGACGCCATTGAGCTGTTGCCATCACAGGTGCGCCGTTCACCGCTCCACGTCGGCAGAACGCCGCGGTCACGGCACCGTCGAGCGGCGACACGGAAAGTCTCGAGACGAGAAGGCCTGGTGGGGGCATGGGAGTCTCGGCCCCACGCGCATCGAGGCGGACCATGGGGGTGAGTGAAGGGTGGTGTCCGCCCGCAGCAACCGCGTCCGAAGGTGGGGCTGTCGTTGCGGTGTTGAAGGCATCCAGAGGCCGGTACGCGTGGTGCCAGTCAACGCGTGCGAGACCCGCTCCACCGACGAAACAACACGTCTCGTCCAGGGACAGCGCCAACGTGCGGGCGGGAAAGCCGCAGTCGATCTTGTCCTGCGCGAGGACACCGCTCTCTGTCAGACGAGAGCGTACCAGCACACCGCTCATGTCAACGGAGGTAACAGTGTAGCCGTCCGACAAGAAGCACGCGTGCACCACAGGAAGCGAGTGCGCATCAATCCACCAGCAATCATCAGCGCTGCCAATGGTCAGAGCTGTCGCATCCACTTCCTGGCGCTCTGACCGTTCCTCGAGGTTCCGCTGCCTGGAGCCTGTCAGTAGAGATGCGAGAGAGAGCACACAGCAACGCGCGTCGTGTCCAGTCGTGCAGATCAGATCGCACACACTCAACGCAATGTGATAAACAGGCCCGTGATGCAGCGCGTGTTGACAAATCGGCACCATCTGGCATGTGTTATCATGTTGGCGCACGTGCACGCACACCACCACCGTGCCGCGATCTGTGCCGACGAGCAGAAGACGCTCGCCGAGCAACCTCAGCGTGCAGGTGACACGCACACCATCCTCGAGTACGACGCCTCTGAGCGCTTCGTCATCATTTCCTATCATTTCAGAAGTGCTTCGTGAGGGCTCCAAACACCGCAGGGGGGGGGGGCCTGCGAGGGAAAGAGAAGAGGAGAGCTTGGCGAGAGGCGGATGAAAGGCAGCGGAGGACGGCACAAAGTGACGAGAAGATCCACCATGCGCTGGGGTGTGGGGATACCTGGGAAGGAGGGGCGAATAGCACTGCGCGCCGCACATCCCGGTGACGGCGCCGCTAGCTTCATTGGCTGTGCGCCACGCGGAAAAGAGGTTTTTGACGCAAGGCGTATGTTGAGGAATGTAAGCGCGTCTGTCCCCACATGTCTGTGAGCCTGCGCGGTGCGCACAGTCAAGTCGGTCGACGCACGTCGCCCGTCACGTACGCCCGTTCTTTCTGTGCGCATGTGCACGCGTCGTTCAGCACGTGTTCCCTTTCGATGCCTTGCAGCTCACGCTTTTCGGTTTCGATGATGTCAATAGTGTAGAAAAGGAAAACCTTTGAGGATGGTTGAAGCCCTGTCGTGATGCGAATACAGCCCTTCCTACTTCTTTTTTGAAAGCAACAGAATCGTATCCCGTCCACATCAACTTTTTTTTTTTTTCGTGTGTGTGTATGTGTGAAGACAGCCTCACACAGCCGCTAGTAGATTCGAAAAGAAAAAAAAAACAAGCCGAATCGAAAGGCAATGTCGATGCACTACACTTTGGTCCCGAGACCTCTGCTCGCGTATTTGCTGGCGTGCGTGCGTGTGTACGCAACTCACTGCAGTAAAAATAGCCGGATAGCGCCACAAGCTCCGTTCACATCGCGCGTAGTGGTCGTTTCACCATGTCGGCTCGTCCTCCTTCTTAGACGTGTCTTCTGCTTTTCTCCAACAGCCGGTTGCTATTGTGTTTGCTGCTGCTGCTGCCGTTTTTTTTCCCCCTTCTCTCTTTTCACTTGCTCAAAGTGGGAGACTGCGGAATTACCGGCGATCCATGTTCATGAGCATGTTCGCGCCGCCAGGAATAAACGTGGTGTTCGCCATGGGGGCGAGCTGATTGGCCACTTCAACGGCTGCCTCAATGCGGCGCAGCTCGAGTAAGCCGGGACCGGACTTCTGGATCGCCTCAGAGATCAGCCGTGCGGACTCGGCCTCACCCTCCGCACGCACGACCGCAGCCTGGCGCTTCTGCTCGTTCTCCAGCACCACGTAGCGGTAGCGCTCGGCCTCCTGCTGTGCGACCTGTTTCTGCTCGACGGCGGCCATGAAGTCGTGGCCGAACTGGATGTCCACCAGCGAGAGATCCTCCAAGACGAGGCCGAACTGATTGACTTTTTCCTGCATGAGCTGGTAAATGCGTGCGGAGACGGCGTCGCGCTTTTGGATCAGCTCCTCGGCCTTGTACTCCGCCACCACCGACTTGAGGATCTCGTTGCTCACGGATGGCAGAATGCGCTCATCGTAGTCGTAGCCGAACGTACGGTAGATCTGTGGGAGCCGGTCCACCATAGGGCGGAACAGCACACGCAGGCGGATATTTACCATTTGAAGATCCTTCGTACCGGTCATTGTCTCCAGAGTGCGAGGACGGATACGAATATTGAAGCGCTTCACATCATCGAGACCCACGATACGGGCCTGGAGACCTTCACCGTAGACGGAGTCTTTCAGACCAGTGATTTTATTGTACAGAATGCAAGCCTCACCAGGGTACACAACAAAGCAGCAGCTGTACACCGCGATACCTGCCGCGCACGTACCGATCGCGAAGCGTTGAAGGAACTTGGACATGGTTGCTTGTTCGTTGAAACCACACACCACGTAATAGCTCTCGATGCTTTCTTTGACTTACCTTTTTCGCAAATTGAAGGTAGGATGCGGTGGCACGTCTCGCAGAGAGTTTTTTTTTTTTAGCTGTAGCAGGCGGATTGCGTTGTTTTTATTTTCTCTTCCGCACGTCAGCAATCGGACAGAAAAGAGAAGGTGGTGAAGCAGTAGGTAGGAATGAAAGCAGAGAAACAGAGAGTACAGACAACTGAGATGAGCTCCGCGACGCATCCGATAGCAACGGCCGTTGATAGGAAAAGGAAGTACGCGTGCGCCGAGATGAAAGACGTGCGCTCACTTCACGACTGGTTTGATCGTCATCGGTCCCTCGACGCATGAACGACGTGGGAAGCCAACAGCGCCATCTTCACGCACAAACCGAGAAAAGGAAAAGGGGGACACAAGCTCATCTGAGCGCCAGAGCCCCACGCTCGTACAAGTCTAGTGCGAAGCCCACGCGGGAGCTACAGGTCGGTTCTCAGAGAAGTAGATGAGATGTCTTCCTCTGCTTTTTTTTTTTTTCTTTAGTGGCGCTTAAGGGATGCGCGGCCCAACAGGGGTACAAGTCGACACAATGAGACACGCAAGACAGGAAGAAGCGCAGAAAGAGGAAGGTAACGACGCGCTTATGTTTTTTTTTTTTTTCCTCGGACAGATCTTTAATCGTTTCAAGGGAAAAAAGAAAAGGAAGAAAGCGCACTCATGTGCAACGGACCTAGAGCCGCTTCTTTCTGAGTTTGGGGGGGAATCGGCCACGTGAGCTGCGCCGGTCAAGAAACGAACAAAGGAGTCAGAGAGAATGAAGAAAAAGAGAGAAGCGATGAGTGCCAAAAACTTAAATGATCGAAAGAACACAACAAGAGCTAGGAATCACATGCACGCCGTCGCGCGCTACGCATCACTCAGCAGCCACAACGTTAAGTGTTCATCCACGCATTCTCGCTCTCGTGATGATTAACATGAGGAACGATATGTATTCTGTTCCCCATGTCAACGGTGTTACAGATTCGATGGCACTTTTGCTGTTTTGTAGCAATTCTTATTATGAATATTAGAAGTGTTAGAAGTGTTATGATATGCTACCAGCCGTCTGAGCTTGACGAGGGTCTTGCTCTCGTGTGTTCGCGGAGTTGCATTTGTGTGCTTGTTGAGAAAAGTCCGCGCTTGCTTTGGCGTTGGCAGGAAGAGGGCTGTGCCTACGCACGCGGATGACGCGCAGTGTCCGGATTCTCCTGTTTCTCGCCCTGCCGACGCATCAGCCTCTTCTCGTTCACTTTTCATTCTACGTGTCTCTGCGATCGTTGCTTTCTTATTCTTTTCAACCATCTTCGTTTCGTCTTATTCGTCTTCGTTTTTCCAGACGTTCAGCTCCAGCAGGCGCGATGGAAGAGGTCAACAAAGAGAACCAAACAGTGTCGTTGGATCACCTACGCACGGCGTTTACTGATGAGCGGCTTTCGCACGGTACGCCGCCACGATGCGGTTGAAGAGAGCGTTGTCGCACTGATACTCGAGCATCTCGGCTATCGTTGACGGCTCCACAATACCCATCGTCTCCATTGAGCGAATGATGGACACAATCAGGTGCTCTTCTCCGGGCTTGGCCTCCTCCACAACGCACAAAGAGTAGAGGACGGCGA
The DNA here is from genome assembly GCA_030849045.1 of Wallacemonas rigidus. Taxonomy (NCBI): domain Eukaryota; phylum Euglenozoa; class Kinetoplastea; order Trypanosomatida; family Trypanosomatidae; genus Wallacemonas; species Wallacemonas rigidus. Next base: position 197,217 of record JASAOL010000581.1, on the reverse strand, counting down.
AGTTCATTACGACCTTCTCCTCCTCCGTCTCGTTTGCCGACTGTACGGGCACCTTCGCCCAGAACTCCATCAGCGCCTCCACGGTGAACTCGTCTGGATCTTCAACACGGTTGTACGCCTGGCGCAGCACCGTCACAGCGTCGTAGTACACATCCACGCTCAGCGTCTCCTCCGTCGAGGTGAGCCGCAGAATGTTCATGAAGCGCTCGCTGAACTTGGGGACATCTTCAAGCACACCATCATCGATGGCCGCCGCGGCTGCGCGTACGAAACCCTCCATGACCTCCTCATCCGTCAGATCGAGCCCAACGACGAGGAAGCTGTACGCCTCGCGCTGCGCGTTGGCACGGGTGGTCATGCAGGCGTCCTTCAACACCTCCAGCGCAACCTCAGCACACATCTGCTTGTTGGATTCGAAGACGCGATCGGTCTCGAGCAGTTCGTCGCGCCACGAGGGCAGAAAAGCGTTGCTGCGCGCCTGCGCCCACTCCGTGTACATCGACTTCACGCGCAGCTCAAAAGGCACCGCGGCTTCGTTGGGTGACGCCGAGGCCGCCGCTGCCGCAGCCGGTGAAGAGGACGTGCCGGTCGATCCCGGTGACGTCGGCTCCGCAGCCGCCTCTTGGGCACCCTTCTTGCCACTGGCAGCTGCACCGTTCGCGGAGCTCTTGGGTGACGCGACGTCCTTCCACGACTTGGAAGAGCCACGCAGCGCATCGCCGAAAGACTTGGCCATCTTGTTGGCCGCGTTGGGTGACACCGTCGGCGCGGCCGCCTGCTTTCCCTTCTTGCCGCCCGCCGTCGCGTGCGGTGCGCTGGTAGTGCTTGGTTTTGGGGCGGGCTTCACCTTGGCCTTCCATCCCGCGGCACGCAGGTCCAGGAGGTCCAGAATCTTGAAGCGAATGCGGTGCGGGTATACGCACGTGCTGCCCTCCACGAGCTTCGCGAGAAGACCAAAGTGGTGGTCCACAGATTTTTTCTGCTGCTTGTCGAGGCGCTCGCCCACGGTGCGCAGCAGCTCAGCGATGAGTTCAATGTTCTCTGCCTCCGGCACACCACCCTCCTCTGCGAGCTTCATGGTGACGTCCATGATGTTCACCATCGTCGCGTTAGTAACCACGTTCTTCAGGTACAGCTCACCCACAAAACGCATGTTGGCCCGCTTTCGGCGCATAAAGTTTGCACGAATAAACTCGCGCTCCTCTTCGCCGACGTCATCGGCGATCTTGGTGTCATCCTGGCGGTACACCTGAAATTCCCGCTGGGCGACGGTGATGATAATGTCACGAAGCTCAGACTGTGGGCGAGACGGATCCTGGTTGCCAAGCGACACCTCGTACATGGCGAGATCGTAGCAGATCGAGGCGTATAAGCTGCTGTTCTCGGGCTCATCAAGGGCCTTTCGGAAGATGAAGGTAGCCACAAAGTTCAAAATATCCGTCGTGGAGAAGATTTCCTTGGTCTTGAGCTCCGCGATCTGCGTGGCGTAGTTTTTGGCGCTGAGCTTGTTTAGGCACCGACGGAGCAGCCGCCCAACCCACTCCTCAGTGCTCTCCGCGACGGGCTTCGCCTGCCAGGCGTTGCTGCCACGCACAAGCTTGGTCTGTGCCAACCGACGACGGCGTACGACCTCCTCGAGTGAGAAGCCGGGGAACGGTGGCTCCGTGTACGTGTGGCGTACACTGAGGATCTCGTCAACTGTGTACTGCATCGTCAACGGGATGAGAAAAGGGTGGAGGAGGTGATGCGTTCACAGACAAGCAAGGCCTTGGTAGTCCGCGTGCACAACTGAAAAAGACGAAGAAAATCGGAAAAGTTTGTTGTTGCTTGTTTGCCGCTTCTGTGAGGAATGCGCACGTGGGCAACGCCTGAGAGATCACCCAATCGTGGAGACGTAGGGTGACAGGACGGTTGCGTAAAGGGAGGAGCTTCGATTAGATGAGGCTTGCGTTAACGCTCTTGTTCTCTCTTGAGGATCACGAAAACAAAAGGAAAAGTGAAGATGAGGAGTGTGGAAGTGTGTGTGTGTGTGTGAGTGAGTGCGAAGTGTTCGACAGACAGCGCGAGAGAAGGAGGGAAAAGGGGGGGAAGAGAGAGAGAGAGCAGTAGCGTGGCTACATGGCAGCGTCAGTGTCGGGAAGAGGACTTCGCGGGCCGTTCAGAGAGACCCTTGACACGTATCGACTGACGGTGTGACGAAATCAATATCTCGACGCGCATTGTGAAATGCACGTCGAGCAATAAACAAATCAGTGCTGTGTCCCAAGAACAAAAAAAAAGGAGTCACAGGCACTGGCCACGAAACCGCAGAGGGTGATAGCGCTTCGCATAGCGAATATGTCGAACACGCTATTCCTGTCGTTCCTTTCGTTGGTTACGCGTAGTAGTACGCAGTACACACAAACACTCGTGCGCCCAGGTTCAAGCCGTGTTCACACGGAGAGAGGTGGCACCGATTAAAGATTGAGCATCGCGTTCAGAAAATCATCGTCGCTCATGGCTTTGATCGTCTGTGCCGTAACCGGTGCCGTCTCTTTCTGTTGAGTCTGTGTCGCGCCCTCGTGTGTCGCCGCATTTCGGCCTGGGTCAGTATATTTAATCGCCTCCGTCAACCTCTGCGGAAGGAACCCAGCCTCCGTGCGACCACGCTCGATGTCAATGTGGATGACACGGCCATGAAGGCGCTTCTTACCAGAAAACTGAACTGCCTTGGTGACGTCGGCTACATATCGGTACTCGACAAAGGCGTACCGTCGACTTGCGCCAGTCTTCTTGTTGCGGATCAAACGCACGGACTCAACGTGGCCGATCTGCTCCGCAAAGAGCCGCACATCACCCTCAGTTGAGTCGCTGTGCAGGTGTGAGAAGACAAGCGTCCGCCGCGGGTCAGAGCGGATCTGGACGTCCGTGGCCGGGTTGCGCGAGGCCAGCTCGATTTGCATGCGCGCGCACCACGCATGGCGTCGACGCAGCCGTGGTGGGAGCGTGTCGAGGTCCGTCACTGCGTCGCTCGGCGAGCCACTGTGCCCAAGCGGTGCGGCCACACGCTCGCTGGCCGTCTCACCGCCCTTCTGCGACACCGCCGGTGATGGGCCCTGCTCGATGAGCTCGCGGGCTCTCTTGAAACTCTCGGCGACGCTGCGGCCTATTGGCGAGGCCTGACGCCGATGAAGACGACCAAGGCACACTGGAGGAGGACGGGAGTGAAAAAACTGCTGCTTCCACGCCATGTGCTCCGCTCGCCGCTGTGCGAGTGCCTCCTTTGGTGTCAGCCGCAGCGGGGCTTTAGTGTCGTCGGACTCGCTCATCGATCAACCGAACAAATTCCCTCGAAAACAAAGAAAGACGTTCAGAAAGAGAGGTGACAAGTAGTGGGAAGAGAAAGGACGACAAACTGTGTCAAGGGTATGTTTGTCCCAGTGTAGCATAGGGATCCCGAGGCGTACCAACAATCCCATCACACGCACAAGTAGGCGACTCGATGGTCCCGACGAAAGCCGAAGTAGTACACACGATTCTTTGAGGTGCGAGCTTCACGCGCGCCGACGATGGCGATTCGCACTGGAGGTGACATACAGTCAGTATCAACGACTGCATTCGTTCTCTGTATTGTGTGCCTCTCATCCTTGGCTACATCCATGTTTTTGATCCTTTTATTGTTGCGGTTTTCGTCTATTTACCTGTCAAGGTGGCAGCTACCGAATGGTGGAGGCGACGCTGACAGTCTAGGACAGAATGAAACAAGTAGTGCGCGTAACACCCGGTGGTGATGCCAGGTGTGCGTGCCCGTTGTGAGCTCGTCCCACTCGTCCTTTCATCCTACTCGCAGTAGCACACGGAGAAGAAGAGAAAAAAATGAAGGAAATTCGGCACGCATGGCGTTCTCACCTCGATACTTTTTTTTTTTTATGCGTTGCCTGATGACACACGCGCGCACGTAGCTAAGCGGTGTGACCAAAAACGCGACGGTCGGGGCTACGATGGTGCAGTGGAAGGTTCCTCCTTTCATTCGAAGTGTGATGATGTATGTTTATGGAGAGGTGTGTACGTGGCATTTTTTTCTTGATCTAAGTGTACCACTGAGGAACAAAAAAAAAGGGGGAAACAAAGAAAACATCTGAGCCACAATAGCTGGTGAACGATGAAGCGTCGTGGGGACAGCGGAGAGGTCTAACATAACACGACGAAGTGAGCAAAAAAAAAAAAAGTGTGGCAAGACAGAAGCAATGCGAAAAGTGAGAGAACTTAGTTTTAAAAGAAACACGGAGACAGAGATCGTATAGCTCGAAGGTCAGACTTAAACGGGCTCGGTAGGCGGCTCATCATCTATTGTGGTTGCAGAGGACGGCGCCATTACCCGCGCTGCGCCGTCATGCTGTTGCTGACCCGCGTACACGTGTGCGCTGCTGGACTCCTCAGAGGCGCGTCGGGTGGCGGCTACATCCTCAACGCGCCAACGAAACGGCGATATCGGCGTCAGCCCTGGCACCCGCGCAAAGCAAAACACAGAGCGTGCCGGCGGCGACACCATCTGATTGCTGAAGAAGTAGCTCCACATGGCGCTGGCACGGAAAATATCGAGCCGCGTCAGTCCACGCAGCTCGCCCGGCGTCAGGCTCAGCGTGCCGCTGCTACGACGGGTGCGGCGCTCGTTGATCTCACGCTGAGCCTCTGCGAAGACGGCCGTTGGTATGTGCCAGAACTCGCACAGCTGACGCGCAGCGGTGGAGAGCTCAGTGGCTGCGTTGGCATCCGTCTCGTCTACGGACCTTTCGGGTACATCGTCGAGTGCCGTGGGCTCCCTCGCGTCAGCATACGTAGGGTACACACCACACAGTCGAGACAAGCCAATCACCCACGTTTCCATATCCGCCATATTATCACAGAGAATGTCCACGTAGAGAAGGCCTTCTGAGGCGACCGTTTGGGTCGGATCACGCCGTTGTTGACCGTGGCTTTCGGCGTACTCCACGCTAAAAGAAGAGTAGAAGCGCGATGCCTTATCCCTGTCCGTGTAGCTCACGAACGTCGGTGAGGTCTGGCCGAGCAGAATACGTGTGACGTGGCGGAGTGGCACCTTTCCTTTTTCGCGGAAACTCTGCAGGGACGGACGCACCTCCTCCCAGCGCAGGGACGGCTCCTTCTCGTTTTGCGTGACATAGAACATGCGGCGCTTGGTGCGGCCGTCGTGGCCGCGCTTGTCGAGCGCAGCGCCCATGTCCATGAAGGAAATGATGCTATCGAGTAAGTGAGGGTCATCGAATGTGCTGCGCATATGGCGCTTTTCCAGGCGTGCGTGCTTGTGTGCCTGCATCTCGCGTGTCCAGTATTTGGGCTTCTTCCCGACCGCGTTAAAGTTGTGTATAGGCTGCAGGGCCACGACACCGGGATCTGCGTGCGTGGCCGCCCCGCGCCGCATCGACTGCACAACGGCGTTTCCCGCCATGGCGAGCACGGCGTGCCTCAGCCAGTCTTCCACCGTCTGCGTGCGCGGACGCGCCTGACGACGGTTATTGTCAGCGGGCTCCGTCGCCTGCGTCGCTGCGGTGCTGCACATGGCCTCCACCAGGGTAGCCCGAATCTTGGCCACCTCGAGCGCCCGCGCCATCAGCTGCGTCGCGACTTCCCAGTCCGCATCGGCCTGCTTCGCTGCGGCGAGGCACTGCTCATGCGCGGCCGTGTCCTTCGCAGAGAGCGCCAACGCCGTCTCCAAGGCACGTACGGATGCGGTCACCTTCGCGTCTTCGCCCTTCACGGCGGAAAGCTCCGCTGCCTTCGCCTGTTGCAGCTGCGCGACTGCTTGACGATTGGTAGAAGCCTGACGGTATGCTGCCTTGGCGGCGCTGAGACTCTGCTCCAACGCGCTCCAGTGCGATCTGCTGGCCTCGTCGAACTGCCGCCTTTCTTTTTCCAGACGCTCGATCTCCGCTGCGGCCTTGCCGCAGTGCCGGCTATAGCGGTCAACGTACTGCTGGCGCAGGCTCAGGCACTGTGCCTTCAAAAAAGCGGCTTCCCGCGCCGCAGGAGACACGGCATGCCGCTCGGTTGAGAGAGACTCACAGAGATTCCCGACCGCAGCCGCGTTGACGCGCTTGTTCGGCTCGGCTACGTGCAAGACGGGGTCGAAGAGAGCCTTCCGCGTGGCCGGGGATGTGGCTGCCTTCTGAAGAAAGGCACCAGGACGCTGCTCATGTTCGCATTGGAAGATGCGCGTGTCGGCGAGCAGGGCATCGTGGGTCTGCACAGTGGACAGGTAAGCCGCCTCGAGATCCTGTTGTGCGCGATCAGCTTGGCTTCCGGTGGTTTTGATGGCCTTGATCTTGTCTGCGAAGAAGAGTGATGAGAGTGTTTCGTCCATGGTAAGGACGGTGGGGCTCACGTTGACGATGAGCACAATCTGCGCAGATGGTGCTGCGAACGCGTCTCGCAGCAGCATCGTCAGCTTACTGTCGCGGTACGGTGTGTGCTTGGCGGCGCTATATAGGCTGTGTACGACGTTACCGAGTGCGGTCAGTGACGCATTAATGCGACGCAGCTCATCAAAGCCAGCCCCGGTCACCTGAGACTGCCGAGCCTTCTCACTGCCGGCGAGGTCAGCGACGGTGAGCTTGCTGTGGAGCACAGGGCAGTGGCTAGAGCCCATCACTGGGTTCGGCGCCGCTTCAAAGAACCTTGCTTCCGCACCTGCCTTGGTGAGCCGCTCGCGGCTGGCAGCGGTCTGTGAGGCCGCGGACTTGGACTGATCGAGTGAGTTCACCAGAAAGGCATCTCGCATGCTGAGCAGAGATGCGAGCGACGGTGGAACCGGACAGGCCGCGACAGGTATCTGGAACACCTCGATCGAAAAAATAGCGTGGGAGCGCGACGACGTGTCGTTCGCGCCCGTCGCACGCTGAACGCGCTTAGCCGCTGCACGTGCGTACACATCGAAGATGTCCTCAGGATTGTGGATTGGGACGTAGGTGAGACCCGGAACACGCACGACATCCTTGGCCATCGAGATGGGCAACGGTGTGGCGACATCGGCACTGCGCAGCAAGTCTCGCACTTCATCTTGATAGAGTTCCAGCACAGAAACACCAACAACAATGTGGCGACGTGCCTTCACACGGTCCGCAAAGTTGAGGATGTCAAGCACGGCCCTCAGAAGCACGCCCGCCTCTCCGCTTTCGACGGACCACGCTGCTGCAGAGGCTGGGCTGCCTTCACGAATGGCCGAGTCTGCCGCCGCACGACGTGATGGGTTCCCAAGGATGGTGTACGTCTTCCCACTGCCGGTTTGACCGTAGGCCGTGATCGTGGCGTTGGCGCCCGCAAGTGTTTTGTCGACCGCATCGACAACCGCGTTCTCGTAGACCTCTTCTTGTGATGCGTCCGCTGTGAAGACGTGGTCATAGGTGAACTGATAGCTGCGACTGTCCTTGCTGAGCTTCCCATCCCACAGACGCAGGCTCGTCTCACCCAGTGCTGTGCACGCGAGCTTTTCGTACCGCTCAGTCGCTTGGGTCGCGTTTGTCGGGTTTTCCAGCTTTGGGCGAACACGCACGGCGACGCTAAATCGGCACGAGGGGGACGTCTGCATGATCACACGCTACAATGAAGCAAAGCAAATGCAACCAAGAAGAGCGGTGCGAAGAGGAAGAAGTGTGTGTGTATGTTTCAAGGTGGTGTCGAACGAAAAAAAAAAAGACAGAGTTGGGCAATGTGCTCACTTGATATGTTGTGAGTATAAACGCGTGCAATCTAATTTGACCTTCTCGTTGGCTTTTTTTTACCCCCAAAAATGTGTGCTTTTCTTTTAGCGAGTGGTCTAACTCACGTCAGCAGACCGGCACGCGTCGCGAAAGTGCGAAAGGGATGAGGGGGATCTGCGACGAATGCGGCGAAGAGGACGAGGGTGAGAAGGAAGAGCAAAACAAAAGGCATCGCAAAACAGAACAGTACACCCATGTGCTCGTGACAGCCGTACCACGCTCCGAGAGGAGCCGTTCAAATGAGTACAACATGTGTTGCATCGTCATCGCCGGTGTTCACTGGAGCTGATTCAGCGGTCGATGCGCAGTGAGCAGACAAAAAGTGCAGGGCGGACATACAGCCGCGCGCGGTTTACATCTGTGTGTGTGTCTGTACGTTTGGTCGAGTGATGTTTGGTGCAAGAGTAGGGATGAAGAGAGCACAGAAAAAAATCTTTGAGCTCGGGAACTGGTGACGATAACGGAAATGCAAAGGGGGTCAAGTGCACCTGACGCAGCACACGACACTGCTGTCATCCCCCTGACTATCTTCTTTGAGTCTCTGTTGTGCGCGTGTGTGTGTGTGTGTGCGTATGTACGCCTTCGTGTGGTCGTCGCTTCTGTGCCCTCACGCGTTGCCCTGCGCACAGTGTCACGACAGAGTAATAGTGATGCCTTCCGTCATGAGCCTATCGATGGTCGGTTTCAGAAGCATTTTGATGGTTCCCTCCACCTTCTGGTTCGCCCCAGGTACGGAAGCGAAGTTGGTTTGTACACGGAAGCTTTTCAGTGGGTCACCAAACAGCTGCACCTTGAGCGTACGGCGCAACACGCGTACCTTGTGCGACTGCAGATCCGCAAGCGAGCGGCGCGGCGGGGGCTCGCTGCGGCTTCGAGGCACGAGTGGGTCTGCTGACGTCCTGCGTGCATTACGTGAAGGCTCCGGTGACGAAGAAGACAACGCTGGCCGGCGAGGCTGAGCGCGGTCATCGATCACCGTTGGTGGTGGTCGCATCGCTCGACGTCCGCCGGCGCCAAGGAGTACACCGTAGCCCGACGTGCGACCAGTAGGTACCGCGCGGGATGGGGACGGCGAAGAGAAGCCACTGTAGCCCGCCTCTGCGTTGGAGACGCCTGCCTGCTGACGACCAGGATCCCTGGAAAACGTAGAGAGAGAGATGCCCGCGCTCGGGGACAACGTGCGGCGAGGCGTCAATCCAGGCAGGCTCCCTCCGCCACCCTGCGCAAGAGATGGGATGGGAGCCGCATCACGCCCGTGGCCTGCGCGGCCTCGCCCAGCCTCATTGTAGGATGGGGACTCTTCGAACTCCTGGAAGACCTCGATGGACGCCATACCGTCGACGTATATGTCGTGCAGGGTCAGATCGAGGGGGCAATAGAACGGCATCGCGTAATTTCCATCGACTTCGTCAGCGCCGCCGCCGGAGCCAATTGTGTCCAAGTTAATCTCCAGCCCGCGAAGAGTTACGGCGAAATCGCCGTCGTAGCGCACCTTTACCATCAGTGCCGTGTGCTCGAGGCTGAGCTCGCGAATGCCGCTCAGTATGACTTCAGGCGGAGAGCTGCCGAGGTGAGGGAGATCCACGCTGACAGTGCCGCGAATCTGCGCATTTTGACTGGCGCCAGACATGGCCTTGCGCAGCGCCGACTCCATCGCTACTCGCACCGCCTCGCGGTTGTCCACTGTCCAGACCTGCGGCCAATCCCACTGCAGCATTCTAAGTAACCGAGATACTACTGACGCGTAGAGATGTGTGTGTGTGTGTGTGTGCACGCAAGAACAAGGGGAGAGGTGCGAAGAGGAGGGAGGGACAGAAAAGCTGATGGCTAGTAGCGAGTGCCGCGTGTGCGCATTGATTGGCACAAGAAGAGGAAATACACTGGCACTTGGTGGGACGAGGAAAGAGACTTTGGAGGAAGGACAGGGACGGATCCGACGCGCCTCCCTAGTCCGGCACATGACGAAACACGCAGACCAGCAGGTACAAGTGATTCCTAGATATTGACACAGAGCCTTCAGGTGTGTGCGCACCATCCGGTGTGCACGTCTAAACGCACGCACTGCCTTGACCTGTCAGAAGCGCTGCAGACGTTCATGCGCTGGACTGGCTGAGGCATTTCTTGGCGGCCCCATCCCCTCCTGTTGTCTGGACTTGACACTACCTCGCCTTGCACAGACCGTATCATGAAAAGGATTAGGGCGAAAAGGAAGTGAGAGAGAAGAAGAAAAGGTAACGACCAATCAGCAACACTTACGAAATCTGTGGAGAGAAAAATAAACAGCATGGGAGGGTCAATCAGGGCGGCGACGGGTGGAGCAGGAGAACGGCGGAGAAGACCTGTCAGACGTTTTTTTCTTTTCGGGTTTGACGTTGCTATTCCTGCGGCTTTCGCACATGCTCACGCGCCATGCACATGGCTCCCTCTCCACCTGTCAGACCCAACCGGAAAAGCGAAGACACAGCGCACAACGCGTGGTATTTTTTTGTGCGTGCCCACTGTCCGAAGCATCGTGACCGTCTGCATCCCACAACAATGACGTATGGCTAGACGTTTGTTTCACCCGGTGAGCGGCCAAAAGGGATGACGCTACCAAGCATGCTCCCGACCTGAACCTCCGGTTTCGGCTTGGCGTGCTGGCCGAAGCGACGCAGCACAGTGTCGCGCGGGCGGAGCTTCCACTCGGTAGAGAGACGCCGCACAGTGTGAGGGGACACGTCCGTCACCGTGACGTCCGCGTCCTCGCCCAGCGACTTATTCGGCGCGGACTCCTGCTGCGCACGGAGCGCTTCGAGCCACGCCTGTACGGCTGGTGTTGTGCCGAACGCATCTAGACACCTCTGCAAGCAAATGATGGTGTCGTCATTGGCGGCAATACGGAGGAGCCTGTAGATGTTGACAATATCCACCGTCATGGAGAGCGAGCCAGCTGGGGGGTCGGCGTTGGCGTTAGCGAGAAGAAGTGAGTTGAGCTGCCGGGTGGTGAGGGGCTTGCCGAAGCTCACGAGTCGCTTGAGCCGGCTGAACGCCGAGCTCACCGCACCGAGATGGGCAGCCAGTTCAATGTACTGATCGTAGATGTCACTCGTACAGTCCGCTACGCTGCCGACCGCCTCCAGCCGCTCAATCCAGGCCTCGCTACACATCAGCATTTCGACTCGTGGCTCAGCGCATGTGGTGAACGCCTGCAGGGCGAGTAGGACCATCTCTGGGGTGGGGTTGATGTCATTGGGCGCGTAGTGCTGCTCATACAAAGCCAGGGCAAGTTCACCGTCCTGCTGACGCGCGCAGTAGAGAAATGACATGGTGAAGAGCACGTAGTCGGGCGTCAGACCACGACGTCCGAGCTGGCCAAAGAGGTCCATGACGTAATCGCCCAGATCAGGTGTCGTGCGAAGAGCATACAAGACCCAGCAGAAACAATCGAGCGACGGGTGCAAGCCGGCCGCGTCGGCAAAGCCAACCGCTTCCAAGGCCAGGTTGGGTCGATTACAGACAGCACAGAGGCGGGCGTATGCGGTAACTGTGTGGGACGTACGCTGCAGCTGGTAAAAGTCACAGAGGCTCCACGCGTCGAGGCCCACTTGTGTGAGTGCCTGGATCTGCTCCTGTGCCCTTAGCTGTTCGCTCGACGTGGGTGGTGGCGCTTGGAGGCGTTGCTCCACACCCAGCGAGGCGAGCACCATTGCTTTCTCGAGCATCGAAACACGTGGACGAAGGTGACGGCGAATGACCTCCTGCATCACCTCGACTCCCTCGGTGGACCGACCGCACACAACGCACAACTGAAGCACCGCATCGAAAAAGTACGTGTTCAGCACCATCCCCTCGGCCTCCTCCAGCTCGAGCTCTAGCGCACGCTGCCGATACACGGACCACCCCTTCTCCCACTCCTTACATACTGCACAACACAAGATCATCTCCGCGTGCGTCTCCACCCCCACCTCGACAGGCGGAATGTTTGTGACGATCATACGCTCAAAAATCTCCTCGGCGCAGTGAAAACTACCTGGCCGTTGCCATTCGTCCAGCATCTCAAGCTGTTCGCGTTGGTAGCGCACAATCGCGGCAGAATTGTGATCGGAGAGCGGGACACGCTGGTACAGGAAGTCAGTGAGCAGACGGTTTGGCGTCGGCAGCATGCGCGCGTGCCGCACAAGCTTGTCAATATCGAGGAGATGCATATCGCGCTTGAAATAACCGTAGCGTGTGTAGCGGAGGTTTTTGGCCAAGGCGGTCTGGTTGTATATGTGCTTCATCTGCGGGTGGTCGGGGTCGACCCACACGCGGTATGCTTTTTCGAAGCCGGGCTCACCGCCAAAGAGACCCATCGCAGAGGTGGTCATCGCGGGGCGGTGCAGCTCCTTGTACGCCGGGCTGCGTCGGTGCGCCTCGTCAGCCTCCTTCGCTTCAAGCGTGTCATCAAACCACAGAGCAACCTCATCACTCTCCCTGTCGCCTTGTTCGGACAAGTCCGCGTACTCGGCTGCAGACGCTGCCGCCAATCGAGCTAGACAGCGGCACAGCGAGGAGCGAGAAAGCATGGTCGCACGGAGATACAGAGGCTTGATCGCTTCGATGGTGCTTCTAAAACTCTCGTCGATGTCGTGAGGGGTATCGTCTCGTCACACCGATCGACAAGTCCCCTTCAGGTTTTCTTTGGTGAGGAGGGGGGAAGGATAAGAGCAAGCGAAGCAATCAGAACAAGAGGATGCAGAGAGCCACAAGTGTGGAAGAAGCAGAAGTACGGTGCAATGCGGAGTGCGGATAATGGAGGGAGACCCGCGTCAAGTGGAGGATGAGAAAAGAAAAACAAAAAGTGACGACAGTAGATGATAGTACTGTCGGAGCCGCACTGGGACTGGCAGCATTCCTGAACAGAGACCGGCAAGAGGAACGAGTGTCTTTGGCCCATCCTCTGCTGCACGCACATATACTCAAGAAGGGGGGGGCAGACCGGATGTGCGGGAGTGTACAGCGCAAACGCGTCGGGGGTTTCAGATGCAGCATCCCAAGGAGGAATTAATCGTCAGGACACACACACACACACGCACGTGTCCTTCATCCCCAAGTGCGCGCGTTTGTACTATTTACAACGCAGAGAATCGCGCATGTACATTTTTCTTTGGTTTTGCTTTTTCCAACTTGTGGGTGCTGATGTACACTTCATCTCTCGCGTCTGAGCAGATAAAAGAGAAAAGGAAGTCAAGCATCTGAATGCAGAGGCGATGCTTACATACACAGCGCATGGTATCTACATGGGAACTATAGAAGAGCTAAAAGAGCGGTGGCAAACAAAAAAAATACAGAACAAAAAAAAAACAGAAGCGCTCGCACGCAATTGCAGGCGCGCAGGGCGACGACAACGTTTGACGTAAGCGAGAGAGCGAGAGCTGAACGAGTGACTGCGCACGTGCAGAGAAACAAAGGAAAGCGTTGGCGACTCCCCGTAGCATGCGCTGCGTCTTGTTTTTGATTGCCGGCACTCTTCCTTGTGGTGCCTTCAGCGGATTGGCCCTTGGGGAACGGCACGCACGTGTTTCACACTCATTCCGAGGGACTCAGCGCTGCGGTCGGCTTTGGGATGCCCTTCGCCTGCAACTCCTTCTCCAATTCACTGATGAGGCCACTGAGCCGGGTCATCTCTGCTTTCTGCGCCTCAATCTCGCGTCTCCACTCCTCTTCGTAAGCAGACGCACCCGCAGGGTCTGTAGGACGCACAAGGCCTGCCTTGGCCGCCAGTGCGCGTGCCTCCTTGCGCAGGTCATTCACTTCGCGCACGAGCACAACGTTCTCGCCAATGATGCGGCTTCGCTCAGAACGGCTGCTCTCAGCATCCTTGACGACCTTCTTCTTGAGACCAGCCAGGTTGCGCTCCAGGTGATCACGCTCGCGGTTGTACTCGCGGAGCTCGTCTGCTGCGGTGCGCGAGGAGCCCTTGGGCAAGTTAGTCCGCAGCGGTGCCGATCGGGCCCCCGCGCGCTCAGCAGGCTGCGAGTACTTTTCGAAGAGCGCCTTGGAGATTTCCTTCAGCGCACGGTCGTCCGCGCGCAGCTCGTGCGCGTCGCTAAGGTCTGTCCACAAGCGCGCCTGAAACGTCTCGGCATCACGCAGCTTGGCAGTGAGCTCATCGAGTTCTTTTTTCTGAGCAGCGCGCTTTTGGCGCAGTCCGCGAATCTGCAGCACCAAGTTTTCGTTACTTCGTTGATACTGCTCACTCTCGTGCTCCATGTGCGACAGTTTCTCGTTTGCTTGAAGAATCTCCTCGTCACGCGGGTCGATCTGCGCCTTGAGCTCCTTCGTCTTGTACTCGAGCACAAACTTGAACTTCTCCAGCTCCTGATTCTTCTTTTTGAGGTCGTCAATGCGGCGATCCTTCTCGGCGATCGTCTCCCCGCGCTCTTTCAGTTCATTGGAAAGCGCCTCAATGTCACGCTTTGCGGCATCGATCTGCGCCTCGAGCGTCGCCTGCTGACGCAGCTTCTCCGTTACATCTGCCATCTTGGCTTCAAGATCGGCGCGGTTCAGATTTTCCTTCGACACCAAGGCGTTGTTCGAGTTCTGCAGACTGGACATCTCCTCCTCCTGCTGCCGGCGGCGTTGCTCGTAAGCCTCCTTGCTTGCTGCGATCTCGAGGTCATTGTCCTCCTCGATCATCTTCCCCATCGCCTCGGTTTCAGCATCGTGACGCTCTTTTCGGCCAGTCAAGTCGTTGTGTTGCTCGTCGAGAGCCCGCAGTTCGGCCTGCTGGCGCGCATGCTCCGCTGCGCGCTCCTGCATCACTTTTTTGCGCAGCTCAGCGGCTTGACCCTCGAACGCCAGGCGACGCTCCTTGATGAGTGCTTTGAGCTGGTCGGAGCGACTGCGCAGTGACTCTGTCTTCGCCGCGTAGTCTTCCGCGGTTTGGTCAAGCGTTTTGAGGCTTTTCTGCTCCAGCTCGGCCATGAACTCGGTGAACCGGATTGCCTGCTCGTTCTTGTCTGATTCAAGCGTGTTAATCTGCTGGCGCTGCTGTGCGATTTCATCGCTGTACTCGCGCTCGAGCTTCGCGATCTGCTCCTCATGCACGCGCTCGCGCTTGCTTTGTTGCTGCTCCATACGCTGCTTCAGGTCGATCACCTGCTTCACCAGCGTGCGGATCTGTGAAGCAGTGGCCTCGAGGTCACGACGGTCCATGAGCAGCTCGTTGGAGTAAGTCAGCTCACGCCCAAGGCCACGGTGAGGAGCGACGACATCCCAGAAGACCACGAGGCCGTCCTCGCCCACGCTCACCATCATCGACTCATCGTACGACAGAGAAAGCTGCGCGACAATGCCGGTGTGCGTGCTATGCGTCTCCATCGTGATGCTCCGCCCTGCGCCGGCACTGGACTCCTTGTCGTGCTGAATCTTCTCGCCGAGGTAGGTGTTGAACACACGCACGGTGCCGTCGTCACAGCCGCCAAAGAGCAGTTTCATCTTCTGGCTAATGGTCATGGAGTGGATGGAGGCGTTGGACAGGTCGTGCTCGGCCGTAGGGAGAAGCTTTGCACGCGAGAACTGCCGGAGTTTGCGATCGTTCCCTGACGCCCACACGGTTGCCACGTCGCTGACGCCGCAGTTGTACGTGACCGCCTTGAGCACATTGTCGTTGACCTTGTGGAAGTCAGCCAGGCTAAACTCGCAGACAGCGCCGTCGGTGCCTGTTGTGATGAGACGCGTGTCGTCAGGTGGCATGAAGTAGAGGCTTTTCACCTTTCCATTGTGACCGCGTAGATGACCGAGGAGCTCGCCAGTGTACGTGAAGTAAACGTGTACGGTGGTGGAGTGCATGGCCGCAAAGAACTGGCCGCCACTACTGAAGCAGCACGCCGAGCAGTTACGAATGCCAATGCTCTTGAACTCGCGAATGTCCTGTTCGTATATGTTCATGAGCTTGAGGCCGTCCGTGAAGCCAACAAGCAGCAAGAGACCAGAGGGGTGAATGGCGACGCTGAGTATTTCGGACGAAAAGCGCTTCCGCAGCTCCACCACATTGGTGATGCTATTCCACAGAAAGATGCTGCGGTCCCGGCCAGCCGTGACCACGAGCGGACGCTGCGCACACGTGTCGACGGCCGTGATGGGGCCCGCGTGAAACGGCTGCCCGACCGGCTGAAAGACCGTATCATCTGCTTTCGTGAAGTCCGCATTGGGCAAGTTGAGGCAGTACAGTTGCTTCGTGCTGGTGAGAAAGGCCAGGTACTCCTCCGCCGGTGGGGGCGTGAGGGTGAAGCTGAGGATCACAGGGATCTCGTCCCCTTGAGGCGCAAGGCCACCAGAACTGGTGTCACCGCTGAAGCGGAATGTTCGCACCTTGCGGTACATCTCCTTGTTGTTGGTGCGCTCGAAGATGGTGATCAGGCCCATGTCTCCGCCGCATACAAAGCCTTTGGTGTACGCCGCCATGGCGTTGATGGACAAGCCATCCGAGGGGGATAAGGGAAGGAGGTACTTGTACTCTTGGTGATCAAAGAAGAGCAGGTCACCGTTAGTGGTGGAGGCGATGACCTGATTGTCCTCGCCCTGCACCCACATGTGCGACAAATACGTGGTGCCCTCCGCCTCGATGCCGCCCGGTGTGGTGAAGAGGTGGTTCTCTGTGAGTCGGAAGAAACGGACAGAGCCGGTGCCAGAGACGCACACAAGGCTGCTGTCGGATGGGCAAATGGAGCAGTGTGTGAGGTAGCGCGGGTCCTTGACTGTCAAGGCGTTTTCTACCGCAGGACAGCTCGCCACCATCTTGAGGCGCTCCACGTTCCAGTACACCAACTTCCACTCCGGAAAGCCACCAAGTGCAACGAGCTGCTTTCCGTCTTGAGAGAAATACAGTGAAACGTACTCTGTGGAGCCGAGATCGGGGATCTGCAGGACCTTCTTACGCTTCAGCTTTGGGGAACTCACGGGATCGTAAAGGTATATGACGATCGCGGCAGTTTTGCCGCTTTCCGCCACGGCGAGGACGCGACGATTGGAGGACAGCGCCATTGTCGATACCGCTTCACACGTCGGCGAACAGGGAATGATCTGTTGCGTGCCTATTTGGGTGTCGAGAAGAACTAAGCTTTTGCCTGCAACCCACACAATGTTGCTCTCGTCAAGGTAGTGAATGCCATCCTTGACGCCTTCACATGCGCCGAACACCATGCGGCGATCAATCATTTTAGGAGCCTGAGCCATTGTCTCGAATGTACAACGCAGAAGTCGAGCACAAACAAAAAGACAAAGAAAACCTTACGCAGGTCAGAGAATGGTGCACGAAAAGGATGTTCACCAGGGAGGGGGCCAGGAGGGGGAAAAGTAAAAAAAAGGAAGTGACAACAAAGTGGTATGGCATCGATTGAAAGAGGCCGGTTTCAGGCGCACTTGAGAGTCGTTCGACAGCACCTCAGGAGCCGCTTCATTACAGCCAGTCGTGGTCAGGACCACTTTTTCCAGGCGCAGACGCCTGTGTCGAGTTGTACATTTCTGCGTGCGCTGCAGTGGACGGAAGAGTGACTGTATGCGATACCTGCCACAACACAGGGCACTCGTTCCAAGAGAAAAGAAAAGAGTGTGCAAGGTCTATTGGCAAGTCAGCGGAGGAGTCAAAAAGAGGTGCCTGTGGGTTCTTACACACGCACATACTCGCTACCACCTTCGGAGACATGACGCACTCGCCCATTCTTTTATCCCCCTTGTGTTTTTGTTGTCTTGTTCGATATGCTTCTATGAGGACGCGCCGAGCCACACACACACATACTCACACACACACACACACACACACAAACACAAAGGAAAAAAAAAAGTGTCTCGTCTTGCTACCACACGAGGAGAGACGGAAAGAAAGGAATATGGGGAAAAAAAAAGGAAAAAGGAAGTGTCAGCTACCTGCGCATGAAGACGAGGGGTGCAACTTGGAGAGAGATGGGTGTCACAAAAGAAGGGAAGAAAAGCAAAGGTGTAAAACTGGGACACACGAGAGAAGAAAAAGGGAATCTCCTCGGTCAAGCGAGAGTCATAGTACCCCGCCGCTTCTCATGGTGACTTGTTCTGTTTCAACAAGCACGTAGGCGTACTCCAGTAAGGAGGGAAGTGGGTTAAGCCGTGAAGAGCGCCGTGACGTTCACAAACATATTTTCGATGCGCTTGTAGAAGGTCTCCGCTGTAGCTTGGAGCGGATCCACAGGATCCTGTGCCGCTGCGACGGTGGGGTTGGCCGCCTCGTCCAGTGTGTACAGCTGACGATCCATCCCAAGGCAGCGGCGCGCGAGGGACCGATGATAGTACTTGACACGTGACGGGCAACCGGGGGCGTGAGGGACGTCGAAAAGAGCGCGGAAGTACGTGAACTGCCCACGAACCGCACGCACCTGCTGCGGGCCACCACCGTTCTCATAAAACTGACGAAGAATGTTGTAGCACACTTGGGTGAAGCAGTTAGCCACGTAAGGAACGGACAGACTTCGGTGACAACTGTTGCAGACGTAGAGGTCGAACAGCTCATCTGGCCTCCCGCTAGCAAGCACCTCCTGTACTCGCTGATGGGGGTCAATCGGTGTCTTCACGAAGCAGTGAGTGCACTGCACCTGCAGCTTGATGGCGGAAGAAAAGCACTCGGACAGGTCGCGGCTCTTAAACAGACTAGAGTAATTGAAGTCATTGACCGCATTCTCATCGGCCTCTGCGTGGGTGCTCTCATGATGAGCAAGTCCCATGGCCTCGCTCAGTTGCGCCGCGGAAAAACCCTGGATCTGCTCGCACAAACGCATCACTGGAG
Source organism: Wallacemonas rigidus (assembly GCA_030849045.1). Classification (NCBI taxonomy): domain Eukaryota; phylum Euglenozoa; class Kinetoplastea; order Trypanosomatida; family Trypanosomatidae; genus Wallacemonas; species Wallacemonas rigidus. The sequence goes on along the minus strand of JASAOL010000581.1, from coordinate 178,686 downwards.
GGTACAGCTGAGAGGATAGGTACCACTCTGCATCCAAGTGGAGTGACTTGTTGTTCTCGACTTCCTCCACGTGGTACGCCTTGTCGCTCAGCTTGTCACCTTCACAGATTACGTAGGGTATGAGGTCACCCACGCGGACCAGCTTCTTGTGCTGCTTCATGCGGAGTGCGACTGTCGCGTGAGGGAAGGCACTGCCACGGTACGCTTCTGGTTCCTTTGTCAAGCTCTTGGAAATGACAAAATCGTCTAGCGTGTAGCGGTCTCCTCGGCGCACGTGTTCAGCGACATCCTGCATATACTTCGCGATGTACTCAAGAACATCCTCACTGCTGTCCGTGGCGAGAATACGGTTCAGGACAATATCTGAGACCTCCTTCGAGAGCGGACACCAGTCACGGCGCACCATATCGAGGCCTTTTACTTCACGTTTGATGGTGACGCCCTCGCCCTGCCAGTCCTCCACGCTAAGGGCAGCGTACTTTTTCTTCTTAAGCAGCAGGATGGCTCGAAAGACACCATCAATGTCGATCTCCAGACTTTGATAGCGTTTATTCACTTTGGCTCGGACTTCGTAGCCTAGCTCGCGGACGCCCTTAATGTCGCTCCTGATGCCAGTCTGAATCATCACCGAGTCTGTGTCACCGTAAATTACTCGCAGAGATGGGTTGATCTGCGGGATCAGGTCAACGGTATTCTGCAGTGCCAGACGGCCCTGACGGGTGACAAGCTCAGCCAGCTGTTGTGCGTAGAAACGGGAGTGCTCGAAGCCAAGGCAGCCGTACATACTGTTTGCTGTGATCTTGAGTGCCTTTTGTCGGATCTCGAGCAGTGCAAGATTGTTGACATTCTTCTCTGTCTTCATGAGACGCTTCACTTCACGGCGGCTGTCCACAAGGCTTTTAATGACCTTCGGGAGGACGCACTTGTGGAGACACGGTGCTGACTGGCCCGCAGCAGCGCAGCTGGGGCAGATGAGACTCTCTGGGGGTGGGATGTCGGCCGTCTCACTGCTTTGACGGTCCACTGTGGTGAAGCAAATGTTGAACTCTTGGATAAGCGACGGGTACAGTGAGTTAAAGTCGAGCAGAAGAATGTAGTCGGAATAGAGACCGCACTTGGGCTCCAGAACCATGCCGCCCTGGTACTTTGCCTTTCGCTTACCGTCCACCTCCACCTCCTCGTCGTCACGGTTCCGCTTCTGATCGAATGTTTTCTTGTCCGGGTTGATGAACTTCAAGTCGTGAAACGTGTGCAGGAGAAGATATTCCACGCGCTCCGAGCGCGCACCGGCCAGGGTGCGGCTCCATAAGTTGCCCGCAATCGACGTGAGTCGCTTTGTCAGACGAATCACATCCAAGTGCGAAACCAGTCCACATGACAGGGCTGTGCAGTTGCATACTTGAGCGAGTACTGCAAAAAGCTGCGGACGCGACGCCATTATGTCTTTCGTCAGAACACTGTTGCCTGGCTCGAATGACGCATCACCCTGAATGAGGCCCTTCACACCCATGCTCCTTGCCAGAGAGCTGAGTTTGTAATCGACAGCCTTGAAATACTCGCGAGAGAGCAGATAAGAGTCGACAACCAGACGGCCCACACATACTTCCTTCTCTTGGTAAACTGAGCTGGTGCTGTGGAGTCGTGGGATGCGCTTGTGGTCAAGCCGACCGAGTGATGCCCACCCCGGTGTGTCAAATTCTTGGTAGCGACGGAGCAGGGTGGCCAAAGTGTAGCCCAAAAAATTGTGGCCCACAAGCATATCGGGATCGATATCACGGATAAGGTTTGCCAGCCATCGGAGCAGCAGAGCCTCATTCTGGAAGCACTGCACGCCAGGGAGTCCCTGCTTCCGACAGTCTGCGGGGAGTTCTAGTGGAAGGAGTGTGCCTTCAAAACCGCGAATGCCCGTGTAAACGTTGTCGGGAGCAGGCTTGAGTGTGCCATCTACGTTCACATCTTTGTACACGGCAACGGAGGCAATGAAAACCTCATTCGCGGCACCCTTCTCGTCCAACTGAGCATGCAGTTGGATGCTGGCGAGGGTCAGCGGTGGCGGCCGGAGTGTCGGCGAGTCGTCAACAACGATGTACTTTGGGGAGTCTATGGTGAACTCTAACTCACAATGGGAAGTGCGCTGCGTCGCAGGTTGTAGCGATTTGAGACGCAGGAATGATGGGCCTTTCATTTTGCGCTTCAACAGAAACGTCTCCAGAAGCGAAGTCGACATGCCCATCATGTATTCCAGATGCTGAAAATTTGTCTTCCTCAACGGGGCAAAGCGGCCTGGGTAGCTGAGCTTCGCCCAGCGCCGCTTTCCTTGAGGAACATTGGTGTCCTCGAAAGCATAGTAACGCTCGACAAATTTGATGCGGCGTTCATCGATCCCTTGGCTGCGACACACATCATTGATTTCCTTCAGCACATCCCCGTCTGCCGCTCCACGTTTCGGTAAGAGGTACATGCAACGGTACGGCTTCAGAACACGCACACAGCAGGAGCGATACAGAGTGTTGCCGCCTTCTTCCACCGCAAAGCGTCCGAAGAGGAAAATAGAGCCAGATTCCACTGTCGAAGAGTGGGTCTGTTCTTTTGCGTCGAGCCAGTAGAGAAGTCCTTCACCTTGTGCACCGAGAGCGACCGGCTCTTTCTTTGATGCTGTGGCAGTGGAAGTCGCTGTTTCGAGGACGGAGGCCATCTGAACAGCTTCTGTTTTGCGCTCCGCCTTCACGTACGTCTCTTTTGACACGCCCGGCGAAGGCTGACCGCACTTGCTATTAGTGTTGCCGCCTTTCTTGTCCGAAACCGTCTTCGATGCTGCCTCGAACGTGAGCGCGTCATCTACGAGTGCAACGTGAGGTGTGGGGGCTGTCTCAACAGGAGGTCGATGCGCAGTGGTGACACCAGTGGCGGTGCTGCTGACACGGGAAGGGTAGTCGGACGGTTCAGGTGCGGCATTTGTCAGCACTGCGAAGAAATCTTTCGCGTTCGCCTCAGCAGTGTCACCGTTGTCCTCATCATCACTGGAGTCATCCTTCAGATGTTTCAGAATCTCCTCCTCAGCAACAAAGTCATCCTCCTCCTCGTCTTTGGCTCGAATCTGTTGCAGTGCACGGGAGAAGTCAGTCTCGTTGAGCGTTTCAGTGAGTGTCTTTTGCTTCGGTTTGGCTGCTTTAGGCACAGGCTTCGGCTTCTTCGCTGCTGCACTTTTCGTCGACGCGCCCTTTTTGCTAGCACCGGGCATCTGCGGCAGAACCAGATCGCCGGAGTACTGCATGTCAGTGTCCGGTTCCTCACCATCGTACAGCTCACGCTTCAGCGCCGCCCAGTGGTCGTCATCAAGCTGTGCGTCACGGTCAGGGTTGTCCGCCATCGTGCGAATGTCTGGTTCACGTCAACTGAGCAGTGTGTTGGCCTTGTAATTGTGTAGCAGCGAAAAGCAGAGTGCAATGCGTTCTATTGTCTATGACTTCACAAAAAGAGAAAAAAAATTGTATGGATCTGAATGGTGAAACGAACTAGGCTAATCTCGCTGGTTTTGTTTGGATGGGGGGTCCGCGTGTGTGTGTGGGTGTGTGCCGGCGTGCGGGTTGGGGGCTGCTTCTGCGCGGGGGCCGAGGCGGGCCCGGCGCCCCTGGCCCTCGCCGCGCATCCCCGCCTCCGCCCGCGCGCCTGGCCCCCCGCGCAAAACCGCCCCCCCCCCCCAACTACAACCGACCCCCCCACCCCACCCACACACACACAAAAGATGTCATTCCGTAAATTTATCGCCGTTGGTGCTCAAAGAGCGCCGATTTTGCGGCGAAAGGGTCGAAGCGACGGCCTCATGACTGGCAAACGCTTCGATAAGTTTGTTCGCCAGCCTTTCCGCGACAAGGCATTCCATCGAGCGGCGAGCACATCACATTCGCGCAGAGGCTACGATGCATTCGATCACCAGGAGTTCGAGTCATTGCGACGGCAGCACACTCGTTCCTCCAACCACGCTAGGCTACCTGCTGTCCAAGCCCGTCGTGAGCTGAAGCAAATGAAAGCGCTCCCGCAGTCACCCAGAAGGAGTACGAACCGCCAAATCGGGTGGTAGTGTCCGGGAATAACAGGCGCGCGTCATTTGGTCACTGTTGATGCTGCACGTGATCCTACGGGCCCGCCTATCACACTCTGTACAATATACTCAGATCCTGTCGTTTACAACGTCCATTAGGCACGAGGGACAGTTGTTTTTCCAATTTTCTTGGTTACTCTGAACATATCAGAGATGAGTTCAGGTCGTCACACACGCAGTTCAGCGCAAACAACAGCACATACACACACAAAAAAAAATATTTATATGCAAACAGTGTTTCCTTCAGAAGCCGCAGTGTCCATTCGAGTTTTCCTGCGATATACCACTGCTGAATCCCCCAATGGCAGCACATATTTTATCACCTGATTTTCTGTTCTCACTCAGCACTCCTTCTGTTGAGTTGTTCCTGGTGTTCATGCAATCCATCATCTTCCCTCATCGCACCTTTGTTTTGTCACACTCGTGTTTTCGTTTTCCTCTATGGTACTACGCGTACCTCCCACAATTGCGCTTCAACCGCCAACACACTAAAAGTGACACGGTTTGAGTAAACCTGTGCGTCACCCTCTTAGTACCAATTTTTTTTTATTGGGTAGTTAGACCACCTGAGTGCTTCGGGTCTTGTTCTATCTAATCAAATACCACTTGACTTCGGTGCCTCCTCTCGCTCCACTAATTTTTTTTTTTTCGCTGGACCGCTTTCTTTTTTTTTTTTTCCTGACGATTTCAAAAATCTCTTCGTCTCTCTGTTGTAGCTTTCACTACAAAGTACTTTACAGTGTGCACAGCGGATCGCCACCATAGACAACCCAAAAAAATTCACGTCGCGGTCTCGCCTCTTGTCAATTAATCTCCACTTTTTCTTCCTTAGCGCGCACCAGCTCCAGTGTGCTTTGCCAAGCAAAACGTACGCAGGGGGAAAATCGGAGACACGAAAAAGATAGCTCTCAACTCAAAAGCACAAAGGAGACGAGCCAACGCACATAAAATCACGTAGAGCGCAGTCTCTTCAACACATAAATACACATTTTTCTCATCGTCTCCGAGACCGGGTATATCCACCAGCTTGTGCGTGTCCACAACATAATCAACGTGTTGCCGTCCTGACAGAAAGAGGACACAATGGCATCAGAAGTGGTGCGGCGTCAGTTACTGGTCTCCATCGGTGCGCTCAACATTCCTCTTGATCGTGCTCCGTCTGAGACCAAAGTAGCGCGTGCGTGCGATGCGGCCCGGCTGCTGCGTAACAGACTGTTGCGCGAGCACACACGCATTACTGCACGTATTGAGCACCTGAGACAGGCGGAAATGTACGACCAGGTTGATAGCGAGGAGGAAGACGGTGAGGAGGTAGGCAATTACGACCACCAAGGCGCTGCGCGCTCGGAGTTTGTGTTTGTATCGGAAATGCTGACTGCCGAGAAGCTCGTTGTTCCAGTTCTTCTCGCTCACGGTCTACAATTTCCTTCTACGGTGCTGCCGCAATTTTTGAAACTGCTTGCCGCGTTGCTGGCACCGGTTCCACGCTTTTCTGAAAACGAGACACTGCAAAAGGATTTGCTACGTCACATCAAAGATCGGTGCGGCACAGATGATTTTTTTGCCATGCTGGTTCAGTGTGTTGCCCGCATCGCAGAGAAGCGTACGAGTGGCAATTTACAGCGTGACGACGTGGTACTGCTTGAAGTCGTTCTGACCGTACTGACTCGTTTTATCGATGGCACACCGAGTGAAGCAGAATCGATTGTTGGCGCATTTTGCCGTAATCATGGCCTGGAGTTGTTGCTTGTCGTTGTCAACCAAAACTATGCAAAATTTCGTAGTTTTGAAAATCAGGTGGCCGAAGCGGCAACACCAGAGGACGAACTCGCCGTCTCTGAGCACACTCCGCTACACACCACAACCTTGGGTGAGGGTGAAGTAAGCAATCACGGTGATCAGCGAGTCGAGCCTGCTCTAACCATTGACATCACTGATGATGATGCGAACAATAGTGACGACGATGTTGACGGCGGGGCCGCTGACCATAGTAGCCTACTGGGGGTGGACGATTTAATGTGGGACAATCAATTTAAGGAACGCATGCAAAAGCTGCTGGAGAGCGACGGGCAACTGTGGAAGTGGAACACGATATGCATGGGGGCTATTGCGAATGTCCTCGCGTGCGCACCGGCATCCGAGTTGGCACGAATCGGCTTTGTTACACAGTGCACAGTGAAATCCGCAAAAGATGTGCTTGATCGCTTGCGTGACAGCCAAAGCTTTATTGAGTGCAAAAAGGAGCGTGACAACTGGCGATGTGTGGCGCGAAGCAGAAACGGTGCGATGAATTCGAACGGCATTCTCGTCCGTGCCGATCCAAACCGTCTAGACGCGTCAGCTGTAGGTGGACGTGCACTTGGCTCTGTGTCTGCACTTCTCGGCACGAAGCGCAAAGACCCATTGGAGACGCTGAAGGACCTGGACTTGCGCAAAAAAGGCCGTTTTGTGAAGGGCATGTACCAGGACAGTACCTCGCGCTGCAATTTGCCTCTCCCAACAAAAATACAGCTCTCACAACAAAGCGAGTCTTTCTTGTGCATGGGTTTTGAGCCACTCAGTGCGATGGTGTGGCCATCGCTCCGCAAGGACATCGCTGAAATTGAGAGAGCGACCTTGGAGTATCGTGAGACGGTGACGGGCTACAAATCGGCGGGCGAAAAAATGGAGGTGACAACGCCCTTTGATACTAGCCTGTACGAAAAGGTCAACCACGTGTTGAATTACATGGCCGTGTGCGCCACATTTTTGCACTACATGCGTGAAGTGGTGCGCCTCATGCTGGATGAAAAAATGCCTTTCTCTTCACCGTCGTTCCAACAGCAGTGGCAGAGCGTGTCCACCATTATTTCTCTGGAGCATTTCGAATCGGGCTTCGTGATGCTGCGCTGCTTTCTTTACTGTCGAGATTTGCGTCGCCGTCTCGACATCACAATCGTTGTCAATTTCCTCGCAGAACTCCTTCTGGCCCTAAACTTTTTGCTGGAGGGCGTGCTTGTAAACGATGTCTCTGTTGACGTCACGGCACACGCACTCGCGTCGTCCGTGCTCTACAAGGAGGAGAATATCAAGGCACTCTTCGATGTTTTGGGCGAATACAGTTCACGGAATGTTTCGATTCAAAAAGCCCAGGCTCTGACGCTTTTGACTGCCGCTGTTTTTCAACTGATGGAAAAGTGCAGCTACAAGGGCAGCCTGCTGCTTCCGAAGAAAGAAAAAAAGCGGTCAACTAAAAAGGTTGTGACTGAGGCAATGGCTGTGGATGATGATGACCATGCCAGTATCACCTCATCACAACAGGAAGCTGACAACAACGATGACACAAATAGTCTGGCAGACATGATTGACGACGAAGAGGAGCATGGCCATGAAGAGGACGAGGAAGAACAAGAAGAACAGCACACAGCAGCGAATACGCTTGCTACTGAAAACAGTGCTACCTGTGAAAACAAGGTAGAAGAGGTGGTCAATGATGCATCTGGTGTGACATCATCGCAGCTTACACAAGCAGGAGCTGGCGTCGTCAGCGCGCACGCGGACGTGACCGGCACACCTGCCCTTCCATTAGATCAAGAACAGCTGCAACATGGCCAAGGTCAAGAACAGGTGGTTGATACCGAAGAGAATGAAGCGGATGGACCAGAGGCGGAAAAAGTCGTTTCGCGTGACGTATCTCAAGCTCGCGCTCCATCTGAGGCGTCCCTTGCGTCGAGTCGCCGAACGGCACTCTCAACAATCAGCTCAGAGCGCGAAGTGGCCGTAAGCAGTTACATTCGCCGGCTTGCCACCCCCAAGAACGTGGGCCTCCTCTACTCCACGTTACGCCACTGGCGTATCAACGATGCGGACGTCAACCTGGGTCTCACATACCTGATGGAGAGCCTGATTAAGGACGGCTGCGGTAGTGTGTTTTTCAACGTGGCATTTTTACTCCTGATGCGTGAGGTTCTAGCCTACGGTCAGAAAACACACGCGCCACTCTATCGTGTATGTGACCAACTCGTTTTCGACTTTTTCAATCCACCATACGCCAAATCCCAAGACGCACAGGCAGCAACACGATTTAACGAGCAGGACCTCACTGTGCTGCGTGGTGCACAGTCGTTTCTAGGCTATGAGGTGAGCCTACGGTGCGCGCGTGCACTGTTCAACTTCACCGCAACGGATTACACTCTCCTCGAAGAAAAAGGCATGCCCCACTTGATGGACCACATTGTCATTCCGCTGCCCGACGAACAAACTGAGCCTCTGGCATCTACCTCTGCTCCAGCTCCACTCAACACCACCAAGGCAGGTTCTGCCGACGAAGAGGATTCATTGGAGGAGGATGAGCGTCGCATGGCCGAGATGATCGCGGAGGAAATCGAGCGTTCCGAGCGGAGGAAGCACAAGAAGCGCTCCAGAGAGGAGAAGGTGTCTAATAAGGAGAGCAAACAGCGCCGAAAAGAGCGAAAAGAGCGAAAGGAGCGCGAGGAAGAAGAGATGAGGAAGAAGCGTGAAAAGAAACGTTCTCACGATGAGTCTAACCAGTCGCAGGCCGTGCTCGATGAAGACGAACTCTCGGGCAACGGTGTGAGTCACTCTGACTTCGTTGAGGCGTCAGACGAAGCCGATTCTCACGCCAAGATGACTGTGGTGGCTGAGTAAAACATATATTTGCCTCTCCTTTATTTTCATCGATTGATACGTGTTCTCTTTTCCGTTGTTGTATTATTTATTTTTTGGCCGTCTTTGCATAGTGGCTGATGCGGGTGGGGGCCAGCTGTCCATAGAAGCATGACTAAGGAATCGTGAAGATTTTTTTTTTCAAGTGCGATTTCTCATTGTGCATGCCTCATACACGTTTTCATAGACACGAAAATGACTACCCATTTTTTTTGTTTTTTTGAAACAGCCGCGTTCAACTTCTCATGAACCTCTATACGACAGCAGTATCGAAACATGGGGAGAAGCAAATAGTCATGTTTTGCATTGGTGTATGTATGGCGAAGTGTCACAAAGACACTTCGTTCCCCATCCCCCTATGTGTGGTGCGTGCAGCCCACCAGGGCTGTAGAGCGCATTCGTCAAGTTGCTCCCTCGGGAAGATGAAGAGCTGGCCCTGAGAAGAGCGAGAGTAAGTTTCTGACAAGGCTCGGTGTGCCCTATGACTCCAAGCAATCGACATAGTCTTCCTCACCTCTATCTGCACACGCCTCGAACTCTTTATCTTGCATTATTTTCCTGCATTTCTTTTTGCTTTTGCGTGACACGGTCCTCTCTCTCTCTCGTTACCCAGCGGTCATCTTCTGGTCTCTCTCTTACTCGTTGTACATTTCTCAAACTACGCCTTCGCGACGTGTAGGGAGAACATGTCTCATCTTCAACCTACACAGCACCTCACTGACGAGGAACGCGAGCTGCGCGTGCGGCAAGGGCTGCAGAAACGCAAGAAGTGTGCTCTGTGCACGAACGTCTTCTATGTGAACGAGCTACCTGGCGCGATTACACACAAATCTGTGCTGGAGCTGCGCCAAAAGTGGGGCATGGATGTGCGCCGTGGAGATCACATGCCGCCGCCATCGCAGCTGTACAAGCGCGAGGAGATCTGTGTATTTTGTATGCAGTTCTTCGACACCAGTGGTGCAATGCAGTCCCAGCAAAAGCTTCTAGCCTCGACCCGCGGAGGAATCTCACCTGCGCTGACGATGCGCCAGTAGTGAAGGCTTCAAGGTGTGAGTGCCACTCCGATGTAGATACCAACAGGAACACCCGCCCGGTGTGCCTGTAAACAAGAAAAAAAAATATATATGAACCACACCCTCACCACCACCACAATGAAATGCATAACAGGAAGGCCACGTGTGTCCATATAACCTACACGCTGTACGTTACTTCTCTTCGTGATCGTGACAGAGAGAGAATGCCAGCATCCACCGACTCTTCTGCTTGTATGTCTTGAGAAGGAATGAGGAGAAGAAGAAAAATGGAGCTGATAAGTTGCATGTTGCAATGTTTTCCAATAGACGCCGTTTACTCGCTGACCTCCTACACGCGCTGGAGCCGCGCACACCTCGCCTTCTTGATACTCTTTTGATCCCCATGGCTTTCTCTCTCTCCCATCTCTCTCTCTCTCACCGTGGCGGCGCCTTCCATGACTGCGTTGCCTTTTTTTTTTTTCGTGTAGTGCAGTTTACGTGACGTGGTCCTTACGTCATCTTCCTCTTGCGTTGTTGCTCATCGATGGCTGCTAGAATGTCCGAGTTATCACCACCTGCATCTTCTCAGGCAACACCGCTGCCTTTGACGCCGAGGCCAGCGTGGATGTGGAAACCACGTTCAAAGCTTGTGGATGCTGAAAAGGCTGCGAGTCTATCAACGCTCCTCAAGATACGCGGCATCGGTGCGAAGCAGTGGCGCCGGCGCTTCGTCTTTGTTGACCGTGACAGCATTTGCTACGGTAGCGAGGCCGGTACCAAGGAAAAGGTGGTTCCCTTTGAGTCCATCCAGTCCGCTAACTTTGAGCCGAAAGCGTCACTACTGGGACAGAAAGCTCCGCGTGAGTTCGCAGAGTTTGGCTGGTATTTGCACGTAGAGGGGCGTCATTTGATGTGGTGCGCAGAGAGCAGGGAGGCGGCGAATGAGTGGGTACACTTTGTGCAGGCGCTTTTAGCGCACATGCGATTCCTCCGCGCACCCACTGCAGCACCAGCAATGACACCAGAGCTCCTCGACGGACAGCAGACCTCGACGGGACCAGCCCTCTCGGCTGCGGCGTCGCGCGTGCCCTTCGATCGTGAGGAGCCAAACCAGCTGCCGCCATCACGACAACCGCAAGCGACGGCATCAGATTTGGTACCAGATCCGCTCCGCGACAGTTCTGCGGTGGCGCCAGCGGCAACACGGGCACAGACGATGAATAGCGACGGTGGCGTGGTCCGTGATGTCGTCAGTGATCGCGACGATGCGGATGACGGTTCGTCATCTGGAACGGATACCTATTTTGCGGACGCGCCCGCGCCTCATCCTGGCGATCACGCTACACAGGATGAGAGCGAAGAGGACGACGAGGCACTGGGGAGCACCTCTCGGCGTGATCGACGCGCCTCCTCCTCTGCCTCCTCCGCGGCTCTGGCAAGCAACAGCAGCGACGGTACAGACCTACTGAGTGCATCATCTGGTGATACTGAGGGTGGCGATAGTGACGCGAACGACGACGTCGAGGTGGACGCAATTGACCGCCGTGGAGGTGGCCCGAAGAGGGGCGACACCGAGGAAATCAGTAGCCAGGACGACGGCACTGTTAGCGCAGAGGAGCGGTACGCGCAGTATTTCCTTCCCGTCGCACAGAATACGCACTCACACATTGCGTTTCGCATTCCCTTGTTGTCAGCGCACTTCAAGGGCGGCGATACACCAGAGAGCGTGGTCTTTTCGCGCAGCCTTGAGAAGATCGGCAAACGCGACAATGTGCAGCCACGTGACTTGGTGCTGACACCCTCTTTTTTGTATCTTTTCACGCGTAAGCACGTGGGCAGCAGCACGCAGGTTCGATGCATACCAACGGATCAAATCGTAGGCGCCGTCGTGAGCACCACCGATGCGGCCGAGATGGCGGTGCTGATCCCATCCTTTCACGATGTGGTGCTACGCGTGACACCGCAGAACTCCCGCATTGGCGGCACGGAGGCGCAAGTGAAGCAGCAGCTCATCGCCCACTTGTTCAAGATCCACCACTCTCGCGGCACGGGCCGCCGCTTCGTTTACCGAGAAGTACCCAGCGTCCGCGCCGTCGTGCGCCGCAGCATGGAGGACAAACACCAACCGCTTGCGTCCACCCCCGAAGACATCACCCACGCCGCTTCAAGCGCCGCACTGTACCCGACCTTTCGCGTGAACGCGGACAGTGTGGTGTACTGGTCGTCCGTGGTGCGTCAGATCCGTGCCGACCGCAAGCCAGTGCTACATATTGTAGTAGTGACCGACGGCGCGGTCTACGTTGTGCAGGACAACCTGAGCAAGATCGTGCGCCGGTCCTCACTTGACACCATTTCTGCGCTGTACTACGATGCCGACTCGCAGACGATCCTCTTGCAGTGTGTTCAAGCCCCAGACATACTGTTCAGCGTACAGAAGGACACAGACTTCGACGGCCTCCTTCGGCTCATACCTGCGTTGGCGCGGCAGACGTTTGGCCGCCATGTCCGCACCATGGCAAGCAAGCAGCTGTATGCCCACGCACGTCTTGCGCCGACAGACCCTACGCGTGCTGGCATCGCTGAAGCTGGCACCGCTGCAGCCGCCAGAGCCGACGCCCCCAAGCCCAAGGCAGGCCATCACACGCTCTCCCGCCAACTCAAAACGCTGTGGAAAGCTGGTATGCGCAAGGAGAACAAGTACGAATCACACGCGACAAAGGCCAGCACCTTGGTAGCCCCCACCGCGGAGGACGAGGACGATGGGGATGGGGATCCGCTGCATACCCACCGTCACCGCGATGGAAGCAAGGCATCCGCCAACGCCGAGCAGGCGCTCTACGCCATGTACCGCTTCGTCGAGGAGACCGTGCTCGACTACGACGACGAGCTGCACCTGTTGCACGCGAGCCCTTCGTCGCCCACGAGCGACTGGGACAGCCTTGCACTCCATCAACGCTTCGGCCCACCGCCAGCGTCTGTCGGCACCGTTCTCTTATCGACGCCATGCTATCTTTTCGACACCAAAGAGGTGAACGCGGTGAGTAAATCGGGCACACACGACAACGCAGCGCGTCGATTGGCCCGTAGCGGGGCGAACTGCGGTCTGTGCGTAACCACGTTGGGCATGCTCATACTTGGCAAAGGTGTGGGACTCGCGTGTTCGACCACGTCCTCGCCGTCAGCTTCTGTGCAGGCGCGTGCGGGGAGCGGCTCCTTGACAGCCCCTGGCGGCAAGGCGAGCCGACTGCTGCGCGGTGCAACCGCCTTGACGACCACCGGTGGCCCTGCCCCCAGTGGCACCAACCGTGCCGAGGGCGAACCTGCATCGGCAGCAGCGGTACCCGCCCTCGACGCACACATTGAAACACAACTCGTCTGGGCCAACATCATCGCGCTGGTGCGCTGCCGTGTGGGCCAGAGCCCGTTGATGGCCATCATGACGGATCCCAGCGAGCCGCAGGACTTCTTGCTCGAGCTCCCAAGTGATCAATGCATGCTGGACGTGATGACGGCCGCGGCACAGAGCTACGCCACCACGCGCACAACCAAGGTCGCCAACACAAGCACTTTTGGAGGCTCACTGCCTTTGTTTGCCGCGCCGCGTGCGAGTAACGTGGCGCGTGCTCTGAAAAAGACCCTCTTCGATCCCTTCCCGACAGTCAGTCTGCGTCACACGGCGGCGAGCTACAAGAGTGACGCGCTGCGCATGGCCGTCGTGCCAGAGGTGGCAGATGTGTGCCGGCGCTTCGGCGACAACACCGTCTTCTTTTCCGGCGTTGCCTGGCGCATCCGCTCGGCCACATTACGCCATGAGAACGGCGTCATCGAAGAAGACCCCGGTCCGCGGCTCTGTCGTCGCAATAACAACTTGTACAAATCGTACATCCTCTTGCTCACCAACTGCGCGCTCTACCACTGCGCCAAGGGTGGGTTCGAGGTGATGCGGCGGACCAGCCTGCTCGACGTGGAGGCGGTCTATGTAAGTACTTCTGACCCTGACACAATCATGCTCACAATTCCGAGCGAGTATGATATGTACTTCCGCATCGAAGGACGCGGACGCGAATTCCTGGAGCGTCTACAGGAGGCGTATATCGAGTGGACCAACTACGACTGGTATCGTCCACACGAGCACCAGGGCTCACATCGACTGGCAGACTACTTTGTACCGGTGCACCGCGTTGCCTCTGTCGCCGTGCACGGTCGGCTGACCAAGCCGCCGACGTTTAACGCGCTGCAGGCCAACCGCTCGCCTGTGAGCGTGCGGACGAAGACGCTGCGATGGCACGAGCGACATCTCGAAGTCGCCCTTGCTCACTTTGAGCGTGCGCTGGAGGTCGGTCGTACGGGCATGAGCCGCGGCAGCCACCGCGGCGCCAAAACCGCCACGGCAAAGCGTGGTCTGCGTGAACCGAGCGGTCAGCGACGCGCGTCTCTTCTCGCCGCGGTGGCAAAACGCCGCGGCAGCGACAGTGCTGGTGCGAGTGGGCCGCGTGCGCTGAACTGGGTGGAGGTGCGTGAGCAGCTGGCGCTTGCGCAGTCTTTCTTGTACTTTACACAGCGACGTTGTTTTCGCGCAGGTGTGCGTGGCGACGAGTACGCGGCGATGAACCGTGCGCAAGTCTACCTCTCGCAGTACGCGAAACTGCAGGGTGTGGTCAAGGCACTCGAGGGCGTAGCGGTCGCAGCAGACATGGAGGCGTACGAGCGGCTCCTCAACGAAGCATCCGGCTACCCAGAGCTGAAGGTGCTCATTGCCGAGCAGTCCGCTCACTTTGGCGTGTTTCGCCGCAAACAGCAAGCGGTGAAGGCGGTGCTCGTGCTGGCGATGCAAACCACTAACGAGTATTTGATGGATCCTGAGGCGGGCACCGTGTCCTTCCTTCAGTCTCTGCCTGAGGTGGCCAGACTGATGGGACATGCCATTGCGTGTGACGTGGACCACCGCACCATGCGTGTGCTCACCTTCTACGTGGACGTTTTAGCGCAGCGTGAGCAGCTGTCGCGGTGCCTCGCCTCCCCGCGGGGTCAGTTGTGGCTTCTCGCATCATCTGGTAGTGACGTTGGCGAGTGGGCGCGGCCGATGCGTCAGACACTCGTGCATGTGGTCGCTCGTGGTTTGTTCTTGCCCACTGCCACCACCACCACGCTCGCGGCGTCGACTCCTCAGGTCACGAAGATGCCGAATCGCGAGGAGAAGGACGGTAACGCAGATACACACAATGTACAAGGTGAGGCGGGCGTCGTGGGGCTGTCCGCGCGTTCCGGCACATCGTTGCCGTCGTCCCCCTCCCCTCTGGCATGCGGAGTGCTTTATTTGCTGGCACACAATCAGCAAGGTTGGGCGGTGACGGCGTTCGCGTGCGGCTCAGAAGATGCGGCAGCGGGGGACACCGCCGCACAGGCGTGCGTCAAGGAGCGCCTGGCACTGGCTGCTTCCCCGACACACACTCGAACAGACAAGGCGTTGGCTGCATTAGCCGCCTCTGTGACGGCGCACCAACAGCATCAGGATTGGTCTGAGGCGGTCGTCAGGCGTCTACATCGCCAGTGTCGCGCATTGAAACGACAGCTGCCTACAGACCACGTTGCCCTGGCCTTGGTCAAGGACATACTGACGTGGCTCAGCGACAGCCTCGCCGTTCGCCACGCTGCGCTGGCCCGTCGTGCTCAGCAGGCACAGCGTGAGGTCCATGCGCAGCGTTTTTACGAGGCGGAAACGGCTCGACAGGCCGCCCTCGAGGCTCGCGCAGAGGCGATGCGTGTGCAGCGTGAAGAGGCTGCCCACCAACGTCGCCGCGACGCTTTCTACGCGACCTGGCGACGACGCGTGCAGCGGCTGCATGAGGATATGCGGCAGGCTATAGGAGACGGCCACCACGATACCGACAAGGTGCGGCTGGTCGGGCGGCAATGCGCGCAGCTGCAGGTGGAGCTCGAGCAGAGCGTGCAGGCTTACGTCACGAACCACCAGGACGGCGACCAGAAGCGCAAGCCGGCTGAGCCAGCCGAGAAGACTCAGTTGGTGGCACAGATCGCCGAGGTGAGCGAGACTGCACGGGACTACTTGATCCGCGAGACGCACGGTGGCGTCAACCCGTACGCATGTCACAAGACCACAAGCACCAGCGCGGCAATCTCCGGCCGGCCGTACACTCTCGTCTCGGAAAGCGGGCCAAAGCAGTCGCCAAGCGGGACGACGACCGGGACTACAGAGGGCGAGTCTGCGAGTGCTGGTGCGCTCCCTTCGAAAGCAGACGACTCACCTCCGCCCTTACCAAGTGAGCTCGAGGAGGCTATCGCGGTGTGCGATGCGGACTCTGTTGCCCGGTACGTGCAGCAGCACGAGCAGGAGATGACCGAGAGCGTGGTCGCTCAGCTGCGATCGCGGTGGCAGGCCAGTGTGCAGCAGCAGCTGTGGGTCGACGATCTGCGACGCGGCCTGCGCGCGGCCACAACGTTGAGGAGCCCCGTCTTGTTGCGCTGGCACCTCTCCGCCGCAACAGCCCGTGGCTACGACGACGACATGGTGCAGAAGGCCACCGCGCTACACGAGGCACTGTTGTCCGTCGCGCCGTCGGCCGCCGAACAGACGGCCGTGTGGGACCGCTTCACCGAAGACTGCACCAAGCAAGAAGAAACAACAGGCACGACACCGGTGCCTTTTGACAGCTTTGCTGACTCGGCGAGATCGTCTGAGGCGGACAGTGACATCGTCCTGGACGAGAGCCTCGAGGGTGAGGAGGCGACACAGCCATGTACTGACTCGGGTCTTGCGGCTACCAGCACCGATTCCAGCAGCACCTGCGACGACGACCGCCTCACAAGTGGTGAGGAGGATGACAAGGACGAGGACAGTGAGGCGATGGATGCGGGCGAGCCATCACCAACAGCAACCCTGTCCGAACGACAGGAGGACGTCATCACACTGTTGATGGTCTTTGTGCAGACGCGTTTCCCCGAGTTGGAGTGGCCATCAGTCTCTGCGTTGGTGGAGGAAACGCAGATTGTGTCAGGACAGCCGCGTGAAGGTGCCGCTGCCGTTGCTGGCGGCGGCGCGACGTTGGTGAGTGTGTGCGACGCCCTCACATCCACCCTGCGAGACTTTCTCCTGTACCCGGGCAACGCACTTCGTGGTGAGCCCGATGACGCGGCATGCATGCTCGAGTGTGCGGCAGACAACCCGCACCTCGCCAACCTCATCTTCTGCTGGATGCAGGTGTGGGCGTGTGGACTGCGACCCGAAGGGCTCATCCGCAAGGCGCCGCGGTTTGCCACAGACGTCATTGAGCGCGTGGCAGCCCGCCGCGGTCGTGATGGCGGCCTCCTCTCACCACACGCAAACCACCTCATGGGCCTTTTCCTCAAGGCGAACCGCTTGCAGACTGTGCGGGGTCCTGCCAGTGACTTTGCATTTTTGGCCTTTATGATGCAGGAGCGCGAGATGGAGGCGGTGCTGCTCGAGACGAGCCGCCTCGAAGAGAAGGATAAGATGAAGCTGATGGATGAGGGGGCCCCGCTGCGCCACCTCTCCATACTGGGGAATCTGCTTTCCCTCGCCCGTCTGTGCTCGGCGGTGGTGATGCCCTACGACGTGCGCCAGCCGTCACAGCTACACCACCTGCTGGTCTCAGCGGCAAACGCGCCGACAGTTGCGCCGGCCTCGCCCCCGCCTCCCTCACCACCGCTGCCACCCACGCGAGAGGCGTCTGCGGCGACGTCTGCAACTGCGGCGCCATCGCAGTCATCGCCTACCACTGTACCGGCGGCCCCCACGTCGGCAGCGAAGCCACAGACAGCAGTGTCCGCCGTGTCGAGACAACAGGAGGCTTCTCAACAGGCGCGGGCTAAAACACTGGAGACGTGCACGGGCGAGCTCAAGGGCGCCGTGCACGCGCTCTCGCAGTACTTTACGCACGAGCTCACCTCCTGCACACCAACTCCGAGCTCTAACGCCACCCTCGCCGTCTCCGCATCGTCCCTTCAAAAGCTGTTTGACGAGCATGAGCACCCCGCGCTTATTCCCGTGCTTTCGCAGGCGGTGGAGCCGGCCCTGCTGGCCTTGCTAGAGGCAGGCTTTCAGTCGCACTACCAGCTCGTACGCACCCGCAGTTTGTGGGACTTGCTCGAGAGCTTCTCGCAACATCTACGTGAGAGCTCACGCAGTCTCGTAGGCGTGGAAATCGTCGGGGCGGTGGAGCTGGTCGGCGCGCTGACCGACGAGGATGGCCGTTACAAGACCCATCTGGTGGCTCTCTCTGAGATGGAGCGCGGTCGCGTCTGCCTGCGCATTTTCCTCCGTCAGTGTCTCAATCGACGATGCCTGGTGGAGGCCATCGAGGCGTTGTTTCCGACAGAGGAGGAGGACGCCGAGTGGGGTAGTGAGGACGGCATCTGGGCTTTCTACGACAGAAGCACGTGCCTTCTCGCACCACGCAGTGACCCACACGTGGATCGCATCTACGCCATTCTTCGCGCACTCTCCCGTTTTCCTTTTTCGACTGCTGTCGATCGAGCACTGTGGTAACGCGCGGCTCCCTCCTTGTTCCCCTTCTACCACGCTCGCGTACATCAACTGTCGAGGTATGCGTTTTCCTTCGCTTGACCGAAATGCCACCGTACCACCACGCAACGACAGCAACAACAACAACAACAAAAAATGAAAATAGTCAGGCACTCCTTTGTCGCCCTTGATGTTTGCTATCTCCCCCCTACCAACACACACAGACACACGTTAACTTTTCGTCCTTCGCCAGTTCTCGTCACGTACATGCAAATCTCCCACGCCTCTTCCTCACCTTTTCTTGTGCTGTTCTTGGACACGCATGTCTCTTCTTCTCTTCTTTTTTTTTTTTTTTGGTTTCCTTTCTGGGCCCTAGAAGTCGCAGGCAACACACTTCCTTTTCTCTGTTGTCGCTTTATTTCTGGTATCTCTCTTTTTTTTTTGTTTACGCCGCTGTGCCATCGATTACCCCCCCCCCCCAGAGACACAAACAGAGGATGTTCAGCCACAGTTTTGGGTCATTCGCGAAGCGCACACCAGGCTACGTGTTCTGGCGACAAAGTAGCCTTGTTGAGTTGGAGAAGACCAAGCGCAGCTACATGGCGTCTGAGCGGCCAGTCCCTATTGGGGAAATCAGTCGCCGCATGGCGCGCGTCAAGGCACGCTATGAAGGGACAGAGGACTACCACGCGCGCAGCCTCTTACGCGGCGAGTACAAGTACTTCAGCGGAAAACTGTGCGACCTGCGCGCCGCACGTGATGGCGATATGATCGCCTTTCTGCAGTGCGCCGCCTTCTTTGGCTTCTGGGACACTTCACAGGTGGAGCGGGTCATGCGGGAGCTGCAGATGAAGGTGGGTGGGTTGAGCGCGAATGAGATGGTGTGCCTGTTCGCCGCGCTTCCCTCGTTGCGGAAGCAACAAAGTCCGCTCTTCCATCAACTCGCCGAGGAACTGGTCGACAAGGTCCCAGAGATGACTCTGGAGGAGTGTGTGAAGGTGCTGCGCGCCGTGAGTGCCGAAGAAGATGTCCCTCCGGCCCTGCTGCACAACCTCATGGTCAACATCGAAGAAGACATGGAAAGCCTCTCTGGGACGCAGCTCGTCGACGTGCTAGATGCGTTTGGGGCGTCCCCTGAGAGGGTGCAGCAGTCCCTCTCCGGCTTGCGCGAGAAGCTCAAACGCGCGGCGATGGCGCAGTGCGCAGAGCTGACGTCGATGGACGTCGCGGTGCTCTACACTGCTCTTCATGGTCTCGGTGTGTGCGATAGTGAGTCCGAGCGGGTGCTACTTGACGCCTTCATCGCAAAGGAAGCCACGGCGTGTGCGCGGTCAGTGGCGATGGTGTTCTCCGCAGTCAGCACCTCGCACAGCGCCACACTCGCCGTGTCCCAGGCGCTGGAGAAGCGTGTTGTCTTTCTGGCCACGGATTTCACCGTGCCTGAGCTGCTTGCGGTGCTGCGCGTCTACGTGGATGGTCTCCTCTCGATGCATGGTGTTGCTGCCACCACCGCAACCGGCAACACGACCGGCGCGCCCAGGAGCGCAGAGTTGGCGGAGATCCAGGTGGCGCTGCAGCGGCGCACGGCCTACCAGCATGTCGTGGCGGAACTGAGCGCACAAATGACGGATATTTTGAACTCAGCCGCCAGCTTTATTTCCTTCCCTCAACAATTGGAGGCGCTGGAGATGCTCGCAGATAGCGTGGCCGAGGCGCGTCTGCTGGTCGACCGTCCTGATGGCGCCAGCGAGGAAGACGCAGAGGCCGCGCAGAGCAAGGCAGCAGTCGCGCTGCTCGTGCATCTCGTACCTGAGCTGCGCCACTTGGCTCAGCAGCTCGCCATCAAGCTGATCACGAGCGTACGTGCCGCGGGCGTACCGCAGCTGCTGCGCATGTTGCAGCTCGCCGACGCACTAGGCAGCGTGCTGATTGGAGATGCCTTGGTGGCGGCCATCGTTCACGCGTTCACCGTGCGCGATTTGAACTTGCCATCGGCGCACGCGCTGACGCTCTCAAGGGAGTTGAGCAAGCTGACCAATTTACGGGCTGAGCACCAGCGCCGCATCCACACCTCTCTCATTCCAAAGCTGCGCGCCTTCGCCTAGACCCACCACGCCCGACAGCGCTTCTGTTTGTGTGTACTGTGCACGACGTGGAGCAGTGAGGGGGTTGAGTGCCGAGGGGAAAAAGAAGACCGGTACGAAGAGGACTTTGTGTGCTTCTGTTGGTGTTACCCCCTTTCTTTATTTCTCACAGAACAGCGTCTGGGCTCGTTTTGTCGCCCGACCAGGCAAGAGCACAAAAAAAAAAAAAAAGAGAAGAAGCAGAAGAAGCAGAAGAAGGTCAAGCTGAGCAAATCGCTCCTACGCGGGTCGATTGATATCCCCCCCTTCCTCCCCCCCCCCACACAAGTGTGATCATGGACAGCGTGCCATTCCTACTGCTTTGCTCTGACCATCACTCTGTACGTGCCACCATCGCCAATCCCCTCTCGCACGCTCTCCTCGTTTTTTTTTTTTTTGCGATTGTGTGCTGATATGTACAACAACAAGTCAGCAGTGGAGCTGTTCGCGCGACGGTCATCTCTCCTCTCTCCTTTTTTTTTTCTTTTTTTTTTCCTCTGCAACCTGTACAAGAGGACGCATCGCCCTTTCACAGCAACCCGGTGTGTGAACAAGCGCGACCCAAACGTTGCTCAAACACAACAGCCATCTGATCGTCTATATCGTGCCTTCTTCTCCTTCTCGCTGACGCCAACGACTCATGTTTTTTCGCTCCCCTTTGCGGCGTGGCGCTTACGATGAGCTGCTCGTGGTGGGTAGCCGTTGGCGCCGCGTGTTCGCACGCTACACTGGTGGCAAGGTCGGCCCGCCGCACGCAGAAGCGAGTCTTGCGGTACCGAGCATCACCATAATCCCAACGCTGCACGTTGCCAGCATCACCTTCTACGATCGCGTCCTCGAGTACATGCAGCAAGCGACGCGGCGCAATAAAAACGTCGTCATCCTCCTCGAGGGTATCTGCGACGATGAAGCGGCAGAGAACGTCCAGCGACAGGAGTACCGTGACATTGCCACCAATCCAAGTCTGCAGGAGGCGATGCGTCAGAAGGCCGACGACAACACGCTATACCCTCCCGACCTCATGCGAGAGATTTGCAATGAATTAGCGCTACGCTACGACGCGGTAAAACAGTACGAGAAGACGGTTCGCCTGCAGGAGTGCTACTTGAAGCCCAAGATGGCGGCCCTCTGCGGCCACCACCTTGACAACCACGCTGATCTGAACATGGCAGAAGTGCAGAAGCTTCTCATCCAAGAGTCGGCTCGTTTGGAGGCAGAGGGCAGCCGCCTACCGTCAAGCGTCTCTGTCACCGACATTGGCTCTTTCCCCATTATTCGCAAGCAACGCGAGCGCCGCGTCGCTGGCATCGCGCGCCTGCAGTGCGAGAAGTGGATTGAAGAGGAGGTCGAGGGCGAAATCATCATACCCTGGGGCTACTTCCACACCGACGCAATTCTTCACTACATCGTCGAGTCCAATACGGGTGAAGCGGCAAAAGCTGCCATACCGGTGTCGTCGTCCTCTGCGTCACCTACCGCTGCTGGCACGGCACGACGTACAGAGACGAGTGCCGCCCCAGCCACCTCTGCTGCCCCCGCCGCTGCGCAAGCCGAAAAGAAGCTGTCGAATGTGATTTTTGTCGAGGCCGATGAACTCGTTGCCAAGGTGCCATTTGACGTTCCCAAGGAGATCTTCAAGCAGGTGGACGCATCACCGGACGCTGCCGCCGGCGTGTCTGAAAAGAAGAGTGGGTAGATCTTCAGGGTTCGTCTGTCTGTCTGTATGTGCGTGTGCGTAAGAGAGAGAGAGAGAGGGCGTGCTTTGGTGCCCCGTCCCCGCCTCTAACCCTATCTTCTAAACCCCACCCTTCATCACACGCATTGACAACACCTGTGGTTTCCACAGTTTGGCGCAGAACTTGTTCGTCGTGTACGGTCCGTATGCGTCTCCTCTGCACTTTTCCCGCTCTTTTACCGATCACGACAATGACGCTTGTCCGTCTATCAATGTGGCACGCACTGAGAAAGAAAAAAGAGGAGGAAGAAGAGCCGCAGGTACAAGCTGGACGTTTCCTGCTACAATCCGTCTCAAAACAATCGACCTGCTCACCAGAATGACTGTGAGCCAAGCGACCAGGCTTTTACATCCGGACCTCAGCGCACTCTGTTCGCGTGCACATGGATGGATAGGAGGCACTGGCGTGAACACATCCAAGCCTTCTCCCTCACACACGCTCCTCCTGGTGTGCCCGCTGTAGACCTCGTCGTTATATACCTCTGCACCACGAAGCACCCTCTCCTTTCCAACGATGTCTTTCGCCTTGATCTTATCGCGCGACGTCCTTGTGCCGCTCTCCATCCTCCTCCCAAACAAGGAAAAGAAGAAGACCCAACAAGAAAAGAAAAAAAAAGGAGAAGTCAACTACATATCTCACTTGTTCCCTCTTTTTGCTGTATTTTTTTTTTTGCTTTTCATTTGTTATCTGTGCATTTACGCTCAGTGGAGCTCTCCTGACTGACTTCTCTCTCTCTCTCTCAATCCGCCTTCTTTCAATACCCACCTGCGTCGCCTTCTCTCAGCGAGACTCTCCATCTGCCATCCGCTTTTCGTTCTTCCTGAGTGTCAACAGGCAACGCGAGAACTACCGACATTAAAATCAACGAACCAAAAACGGTTTAGGAAACAGAAATGGGTGCGGTGTGTTGTGGCGGCGACTCTGTATCCAAGAATGGACTGAGTCCCTCGCACGTACAGACTACCGGTGGCATGGAAGGCAAGCCTGTGGAGCGCTTCAAGGAAACGCAAGGGGGTCACTTCCCCTCCGTCGCGTTCGATGTTGTGGTGCCGGAGGGCAGCAACAATGTGGATGATCAGAATTGTATGAGCTTCATTGGGTTCGATCAGACCCTGCGCGACGCCCCCGGCGCGAGCATGTCGGGAGGCCTCGGGCTGGACCCCAACATGAGCTTCACGAATAACTTCAAGGAGGTCAACGAGTACGCGGTGCAGGCCTTCTTGAACAGTGTGATGCAGATCTCCGAAGACAAAGATGCCACAGGTATTCTCGAAAGGAGTCTCACCCTCAACCGAGGTAGCTTGGAGCGAAGCATGAGCCTGCCACGCGGTTGCAGCACCGGCATCTCCCGGGAAGATGAGCTCTACATCCATGATGCCACCACGCTGTCGGATAAGCTCCTTCGACTGAGCGAGGTGGAGGAGGTCGATCGCTTGACGATTGAGCAGTCGTGGAACACAAACATGGCCCTCATGCAGCTCGCAGTGTACCGTGTCGTTCCGACAATTCGACAGCGCCGGCAGAAGTGGAATACCAAGCCTCCGCTAGGCGAGACGTCAGGCAGCACCCCGCGAAAGAAGGTACTGATCATCCACGCTCCTGGCGTCGAACCGGACGCGTCTTTTGGAAGCGCCTCCGCCGTGCTGAGCGAGCCGGCGGCGACCTACTCGTCGATATCACCCGGCAATGCGGACCCTGCGCTCGCCTCTGTCTCGTCGCACGGTAGCATACCAGAGGGAAGCCTCTCCATGTCCCGCTCGCGGCGTCTGCAGCAGCAGAACAAGAAGGTGGAGCACTACGAGCTGCTCGCGCTGACGTGTCAGAACATCAACTTGAAAGACCGCGTCAAGTCACACATTGAGTACAAGTCGTGGGATTTCCTGGAATCACAGGAAGCGGTGAACACGCTCAACGCGGGGTCCATTGTTTTCCGCTTCATGTGCGGGTCCGCTGCGAACTTCGACAGCGAGTCCATCGACATTATCCGCCTCTTTGTGAATCTCAGCTCCTTCGAGGACGAAGAAAAGGAGAACAACGCGCCCAAAATCGATATTGACGACCCTGCCGAGCGGCAGAAGTACATTGTCATTCTTGTGAAGGCCATGTACATGCTGCCTGGCGCACGTCTCGCGGACATCACCCCGGCTCTTGTTGCTTCCACCGACTACCAGAAGGCGTGCCAGCCGTCAGGTAACAAGATCGAGCAGCAGCAGCGCAGCGATACATTCCGTTTGGTCATCACGATCATCAAGTTCGTCTTCTCCATGACCATCCAGTTCCGTGTGAGTGAGATCACCGATCCCGCCACACTCACCTCGCTCAAGTCGGCGGATGGTATGGTACCCGCGAAGGTTATTATGCTCGAGCGCACGAAGCGCGACATCAGCAAAACCGACTCGACCGCCAAGGCGCGCTCCATGCTGCTGTACTATCCTGTCAACGGGGGTGTTCTGGTCAACAGCCAGACGATCGTCATGAACACGGCTCTGCCCAAGGTAGTCTCCAAACTAGTCAACACGTTCGGCTCACAGGGTGCGTCGCAGTCCGCTGAAACCGCTGAACTGACGCGTCAGTACATGGTGAAGCGCTTCGGTGATTGTCGCCAGAAGAAGTGAATCAACGGTGCAGCTGGACCTCGGGTCTGTCAGTCCCCGCGCCGCTGGTTCTTGCTGTCATTTTTTTTCTTTCTTTCTTAGGAGAGTGTGTGTTGCGAGCTGTATATCCCCTTTTTCTTATGTTGTGTGTGTTTGTGTACGGCGGCTGGGTATGCCCACCTGGGCGACAGGTTCGGTGCTATTGCTCACGGCGTTGTTCCTCCTTCGATTCCAAATTTCGTTTTTCTCTTTTTGTGTCGTCTTTGTGTACACAGCATCTTGTACTCGTGCTCCGGCGCTTGTTCTCTGGTGACTGAAATCTTTCGTTGTCTTCCCCCACATTATCGTTTTCCGTGAGTGTGTACGTACGTGTGCGTACCAAGGCCAACCAACTCCGCCGAAGCACATCAAAACGTAAGAACAGAAGCCATCATCGTCGAAGTGTGGGAGCAGTAACGGATGACGTCAGAACGAATCACCGTCAGCGAGACACGTCCAAAAAGAAAAAAAAATGAAAGACACGCACGCGTCGGACAAGAGTGCTCACTATTCACTCACCCCTGCGTTGGCGTCTGTGCTGGGAGCCGCAGTTGGCCGCCTTGTAAGTGCGCTTTTGCGCGTGTTCACATCTAAGCCACACTGCGGTGCCGCACACTCGAAGACGCGAGCGGAGGCTCATGGCTACATCCACGCAAGCACGCTTCACATCCCCTCCAGCTCCCTTTTCTTTTCTCTCATTCGAAGAAAAAAAAAAAAAGCTCTGACTGTTCACGCTCAAGCTTTTCCTTTCTTTTCGCGTACTCTACACCACTGTGAGCTACCCAATCTTTGTAGTTCTCTCGAACTCCTCTGTTTTCCCTTTTTGTTTTCGTTTTCGTTTAGATCTTTCTTTAAAAAAGAATAAACGACGCATCCTCAATTTACTTTTTGTACTCCCCACACTCCACTTTCTTTGTTTTCCCCAAGCTCGTTACTTCCTCTTTTCGTGATCGCCAACTGTTGTTGTCCACGTGATCGTCTGTACACCCGAACACGTACCACACGACACGCCAGGTTTCTTCGTTTTTTTTTTTGTCGAAAAGCAGAGTCATTTCTCTCTCTCGCTTTTGACTAGTCAAACGAACAAGGCGACACTCTTTTCTCTACATTTTTTTTCTCTGTTTTGCTAGACCCACACTTTTTTTTTTTTAAATCATTCTTGTTTATCTTGTACCTGTCGTGCCCCTGCCTTCTTCTGTACACTCTTATTCCACATTGTATCGAGTCTCCTGAACAACAGAGCACTCCACTCTTGTCGATCACACGAATCAAGAGTCGTCTTGTTTCCCAAACGCCGTCAGTCGCAACCGCAAACAAAAAAAAAGCACAGACCTGCTCGGCCAACTTTTCAACGTGATCTCAAAAAAAAAAAAAAACCACGATGGAATTCAAGCGCAGCAACTCCTCCCGCGGCCCTCTGACCTCCGCGCGCCGTGGTAGCGCAGCGGGTACCTCCGGCACGACACCCCTGCGCACCTCGACCCCTCTGTGCAAGTCGAGCCGCGGTAGTGAAGACGCCGCCGCCAAGACGCCCTCGGGGAAGCACGCGCCACCCATGCCACCGCGCAGTCCCGCTCCCACATCCGGCCGCACGACGCCTCGCAAGCACACCAGTGACAGCTCCAATGCGTTTGAGCGTACCCACTCGAAGGCGGCCAGCAAGACACAGCCGTTTGAGCGCAGTGCCTCGACCACGGGCAGCAAGAATGCCTTCAAACGAAGCAACTCCAGCGCCTCGGGCCTCAAGAAGGGCGATACGCCGGGCGTGAACAACCGCGTCAACGTGTATGTGCGCGTGCGTGCGTTCCGCGACGACGAAACGGGTGAGAAGGGTCGTCTCGTGGTGGACATGAAGGGCAGCGAGGTCGTCGTCGACGTGCCCAAGAAGGGCCGTTTTCCCTTCCAGTTTGACGGCTGTTTCTGGAGCTGCGATCGCGACTGCAGCTCTGGTCAGCCCTACACCTCTCAAGAGGATGTGTTTGACCGCGTCGGTCGTCCGCTCGTCGAGAACGCGCTTGCCGGCTACAACGCCGCTGTCATGGCCTACGGTCAAACCGGCAGCGGCAAGACGTACACGTCCTTCGGCCCAGTGGGCTCCCTCGGCACTCCGCACGAGGGACTCATTCCTCGCGTGTGTAATATGCTGTTCGCCCGTGCAGCCAACGGTGCGCAGAAGGGCGTCAAGTACACCGTGCGGGCGTCGATGCTCGAGGTGTACCTAGAGGAAGTCTTCGACTTGCTGAACAACCGAAAGTCGCTGAGCCTACGCAACGATTTCGCCACAAACACGTTCGATGTCGTCGGCGCCAAGACGATTCCTGTGCGTGACTACAACGATGTCATGGCGGTGCTCAACAAGGCCGAGCCTCTGCGCACCTTCGCCGCTACCAACATCCACGATCACTCGTCACGTGCACACACACTCTTCATGCTCGAGGTACACACCGAATTCGCAGACACAACAGTGCAGCCACGCTGCGCGAAGATCCTGCTGGCTGATCTCGCCGGTTGTGAGCGCATCAAGCTTGCTGGTACGGAGGAGGGTATCGCCTTCGAGCAGGCCCGCAACATTAACCTGTCGCTGCTGGCGCTGGGCTCGTGCATTGAGGCCGTCGCTGCGCGCGGCAACGACCCTTACAAGCCCATCCCCGAGTTCCGCAACAGCACGCTGACGAAGCTGCTCAAGGACTACCTCGGCGGCAACAGCATGTCGACGATGATGGTAACAATTTCTCCTGGCGCGGCGGATGCAAACCTCTCAGTGCAGACGCTGCGCTTCGGCGATCGCGCGAAGCAGATCACGACACACGCTAAAGTCAACACCGTCAAGGTGAAGGCCAAAGACACAAACACGGATTCCGCAGACATGGACGACGAGCTTCGCGACGAGTACAACCGCAAGAAGGATGCCTTGAATCAAGAGTACAAGATCAAAGGGAAGATCGCCCAGCTGCTCCTACGCATGGTTAGCATTGAGGATAAGCTGCACGCGGACCCCGATGACGAGGACCTCAAGCTGCACGCGAACGCGGATCTGAGTGAGTTGCAGAAAGCCCTCACAGACTGCGACTACCAGCTCTCGATTCAACAGCATATTCTGTACGGCAAGTACCTCGGCCTCGAGGACGAGCTGCGCGAGCTCAACGCGCGGATGCAGCAGATGAAGGAGGAGCACGATGAGGCTCTCGAAGGCCTGCTTGGAGAGGAAGCGGGCCGCTGTGAGGAGATGAAGCGTAACTACGAGCAGCGTCTCGGACAGGCGCAGAAGCTGCGGGATGCGGACGCCCAGCGTATAGCCGCGTCCCTCAAGCAGATTGAAGCCCTGCGCCACGACCTCGACAGCAAGACGACTGAGGCCGACGACTTTGCCGCGCAGATCGCCGCGCTTGAAGCCGAAGTACAGAAGCTCAAGAAGCAGCTCGCGGAAAAGAGTGACGAGTGCGAGACTCTTCAACAAGACCTTGTCGCACTGCAGATGCGCTACGACGAACTCCTCGACACACTGGAGAGCGAGCGAAAGGAGTTGCAATCCGAACTGGACGACGTGAAGCGAGCAGCGGCGAAAACCGAGGCTAACCTTGAAGCTGCCCTCGCGGCGGCCCGGGAGGAGATTGCTGCCAGCGCAGCCACCGCGAAGCAGGAAGAGACTCTCCACCGCGAGGCCCTGGCGGCGCTGGAGGAGGAACTTGAGCACATGCAAGCCTCACAGACGAAGGAGCGTGAGCGTGCGTCAGAGCGCCATGCGGACCTAGCCGCGCAGCTCCACGACGCGACAGCGCAGTCTGCTGAGCACCACGGACGCGCAGAGGCGCTGTTCGAGGAACTGGAGGCACTCAAAACGCGCTACGAGCACGAGACAGCCGATGCCGCCGAGAAGCACAGTGCACTCGAGGCAGTCGTGGCCTCGAAGAATCGCAGCGTCGAGGAGGCCAACCAGAAGATCCAGGAGACCGAGCAGCAGCTGGAGGAGGCCAACACCCAGATCGAGGAGGCCAACCAGAAGATCCAGGAGACTGAGCAGCAGCTGGAGGAGGCTAACACCCAGATCGAGGAGTACTCCAGCAAGGTCGAGCAGATGGAGGCTGAGCTCCGCGAGAAGGGTGAGAGCGCTGACAACCTGAGCGCTGAGCTCGAGGGGGCCAACCAGAAGATCCAGGAGACTGAGCGGCGGATCCAGGAGATGCAAAGGGAACTGACCGACACGGACCAGCAGCTTCAAGACATGGTCCAGAAGCTGACGGAGTCGGAGGTGTTCTTGAAAGAGTCGCAGCAGATCGAGGCTTCCCAGAAGGCCTTCATTAAGCACATGCTCGACTGTACGAGCCGTCAGTACGAACTCACATTAGCCGGCCTGGGCGAGGTGCATCAAACAGGGCTCGGTGCCCTCACTGAGGTGTCACATGCCGCCTTTGAGAAGGTCTGCGAAGAGACGACACAGGAAGCCGAGCGGCTGCGGGCCCTTCACATGGCTGCCGACGGCGAAGCGCGCGAGAGCAACCTGCGATTTGAGATGCTGCGCCGCGTCCTCGGCAAGATCGACCAGGATGTCAAGGAAGCCACGACGGAGGTCGAGGTCCAGGCCCGGAACAGCGTTGGTGTGAAGGCAGCGGCCTCGCCTCGGCTCCAGCAGCGTGCGTCTGCAAACGTGGCGCGCGAAAATAGTAGCAAGCGCTCACCATCGCGCCCAATGGTGTCGGAGTACTAGATGTCGTCACGTGCTCACCGACTTTGCACGAAAACGTGCGGGTGAACTCAAGCATTCATGTGTTCTGTCGTTTGCCTTTTCTTCTTTTTCTTTTGTTCTTCGCTACCTTAATGTGAGACACAATGTGTCGAGTCATCACACGGTGTCTCTTGTTGGACGTGCACGTGTTTCTTTTTTTTTTGTTTTTTTTTGTTCAATTTTATCTCTTCTGCCAAACGCTACAAACTTGACACGCTCCCCCGCGATTCCCAAAGCGCCTGGAACGATGGAGGAAATGGGGTGTCTGCGCCTGTCGTGGTCGAACTTCCGTCATTCTCATCTACGGCGTGCTGCACATCGACACGCACACAAGACAAACGTCTTGTGTTGAAGTGTTTGCTCTTGGCTTGTCCGCTTCGCGCGTATCGCAATGCCCAGCGAAGCCACACCGTCCTTGGCTCAACGATCTCATCACTTTCGCCAACATGGCATCTCTCTCACTCCTCTCTCACTCCCCCACCACACGTCTTCCTATTGCGCACGACCACACACACACACATTATCGTACACACGCACAGCCCCACTCTTTTCTTTCTGAAAGCGCTTATCAGCACCCTTCTCTCCTACTTTTATCAAAGTATTCGGTAAGTACATCGACGAGGCCCCCGTACTCTGCCTTTTTTTTCTTCTTCCGTCTCTCCCTTTTCGTACACCCAGTCTCTCTACATTCACAACAAAGATTTATAATTCTCCTGCGCCACAGAAACCACCTTTTTTTTTCTGTTGCCATCTTGTTTTCCTTGATTGTACTCCATTGTTTCATTAGATCCACCTCTTTCTTTCCGGCCCACACTGTACGTGTGCCGTTTCTTTTTTTCTTTTCTTTTCTTACATACTCGTCCACCCCCGACCTTGACACCTTCCTCGTTCGCTCACGCACGTCTGTCCTGAACGGTACACACACACACACACACAAGCATTCCAGAGTCTTCAGAGCCACTACCTCTTTTGATCTACTGCGTGCATCTGTGGTCTTCCTTTTCCCTTCCGTTTTTTAGCACAGATACTTGTGGCATCGTTCAAGACAACGAACGGGTGTACTCGACATTTCCTTCCACTTTTCTTTTAATCTAGATTCTTGATAAGATTGTTCTTCTGTACTCAGCCGCTCTTTGTTCTTTCATTTTTGTTTCCTGCTCGAGGTCTACGTTGACACTCGTCTTGTGTTCTCCTCGTGCTTTCTGTTGACATCTTTCGGCCGTCGCACCCTACTTGTACAACACATTCATTGAGTCGCCTTCTCGCCCAACAGCAGCCCACACCGTGCCGTCAAGTGACACACTCCACACCAGCAAGAACTACTTCAACAACAACTACTGCATCACCCGGTAGTTGATGGAGTTCAAGCGCAGCAACTCATCGCGGAGCCCCGCCGCGGCGAGCAGTGCCCGCAAGAACTGCACTAGCACCCCTGGTACTCCGCTGCGGTCCTCCACACCCCTCAAGAAGAGCGTGGCGTCCCGCGGCCCCGCGACGCCCATCGGGAAGTCGCCGACGTCCGCGTCTGCGGCAGGACTGCGGAGTCCCGTGCCAGTCTCTGCGCGTAAGTCTGCGAAAGCCAAGGAGTCCAGCTCCGATGGCGAGACCGCGACGACCGCGTCTGACGCGCCGGAGAGTGTCGTGCCCACCAGGTCCACCACCACCACCGTCTCGCCAACAACGGCCAGCGTCACGAAGAACCTGTTCAAGCGAAGCGGGTCGACGATGTTGGGCCTCAGACGAGCGCTCGTCGCCAAGCAAAACAACCGCGTAGGCGTGTACGTGCGAGTGCGTGCCTTCAGCGCGGAAGAGAAGAGCGGTGCCAAGAAGCAGCTGGCAGTGAACATGACGGACAACAGCGTCTCGGTGGATGTGCCCAAAAAGGGCAGCTTCACTTTTTCTTTCGACAATTGTTTCTGGAGTAACGACCGTGGCTGTCCGTCCGGCAAGACGTACACCTCGCAGGAAGACATCTTCGAGGAGATCGGTCGTCCGCTCGTCGAGAACGCGCTTGCCGGCTACAACGCCGCTGTCATGGCCTACGGTCAAACCGGCAGCGGCAAGACGTACACGTCCTTCGGCCCAGTGGGCTCCCTCGGCACTCCGCACGAGGGACTCATTCCTCGCGTGTGTAATATGCTGTTCGCCCGTGCAGCCAACGGTGCGCAGAAGGGCGTCAAGTACACCGTGCGGGCGTCGATGCTCGAGGTGTACCTAGAGGAAGTCTTCGACTTGCTGAACAACCGAAAGTCGCTGAGCCTACGCAACGATTTCGCCACAAACACGTTCGATGTCGTCGGCGCCAAGACGATTCCTGTGCGTGACTACAACGATGTCATGGCGGTGCTCAACAAGGCCGAGCCTCTGCGCACCTTCGCCGCTACCAACATCCACGATCACTCGTCACGTGCACACACACTCTTCATGCTCGAAATTACGACAGAGTTCGGCTCCGTTGACCTCAAGCCACGCTGCGCGAAGATCCTACTGGCTGATCTCGCCGGTTGTGAGCGCATCAAGCTTGCTGGTACGGAGGAGGGTATCGCCTTCGAGCAGGCCCGCAACATTAACCTGTCGCTGCTGGCGCTGGGCTCGTGCATTGAGGCCGTCGCGACGCGTGGACATGATCGTACCCGACCCATTCCCGAGTTCCGCAACAGCACGCTGACGAAGCTGCTCAAGGACTTCCTGGGTGGCAACAGTATTTCGACGATGATGGTGACCATCGCGCCCAGCGAGGCGGATGCAAACCTCTCAGTGCAGACGCTGCGCTTTGCAGACCGCGCGAAGAAGGTTTCCTCACACGCCAAGGTGAACACCGTCGTGGAGGAAGGCGAAGAGGAGATCATCGAGGGTGAGGACCTGTCGGATCGCCTGCGCGATGAGTACCTGCGTAAGAAGGAGGCCCTCTACTCCGAGTACCAGCTTCTCGGGACCATTGAGAAGCTCCTTGCGCGCATCGCGGAGCTTGAGGAGCAGCTGCGAAACTGCGACAGTGACGAGCTCGCGCTGCACCTGTCCACAGAGATTGATGAACTGCAGAAGACGCTGAGTGAAGCCGACACACAGCTTGGCTCGCAAAGGCAGATTCTCTACGGCGAGTACCTAATGCTCGAGGATGAATTGCGCGACATGAACACCAAGATGCAGGAGCTGCAAGAGGCGCACGAGGATGCCCTCGAGACTTTGCTGGGCGAGGAGGCCGGTAAGTACGAGGAGCTCAGCCGCCGCACAGAAACCGAGATAGATGCTCTGAAGCGCCGCATTCGTGAGCTCGAGGAAGCACTTCAGCGGAAGACCGACGAGTGTGATGACCTCAAGACTCAATTGGCCAAGTTGCAACGCGAACATGAGGAGACTAGCGCCGCACTGCAGCAAGAACTCGATGGGCAGGTGAAGTCTCTCAAGCGCAGGCTCGACGAGAGCCGCAAGGAGAACGCAGCGCTCGCGAGTCAATCCGGCAGCCAGGCGCAGGAGCTTTCTGCCGTGATTGAGTCCCTCCGCCACGAGGCTACGCAGCTGCAGGAAAGCGTACAACAAAAGGAGGTCGCACTCGATCAAATCAAGAACGACCGGGAACGCGATGTGGCCCAACTCAGTGCCCAGCTTCACTCCCTCACGGCCCTCCACGCCTCCAGCAATGAGGAGAGCACCCGGCAGATCGCCCAGTATGCCGCACAGCTCGCGTCTACAGAGCACGACTTGAAGACCGCGCAGCAGCACCTTGACGCCATCCAGCAACAGCTTGGGATTGCCGAGTCCGGCCTCAAAGAACGCGATGTCCAGCTTCAGAACCTACAGGGTGCGCTGGCTGAGAAGACTGAGGTATCTGCAAACCTAAGCGAAGCAGTTAGCCGCATGAAGGTACTGCACGAGGCGGAGGCGGCAGCGGCTCAAGAGCGGGAGACCGGTCTCGTGAGCCAGCTCCAGGACACCGAGGCTGCGCTGCAGGAAAGGAGCGCTGCTGCCGATGAGCTGCAGACGAAGCTCGACGACACCGAGGCTGCGCTCCAGGAGACCGCCGAGAAGCTCCAGGACACCGAGGCTGCGCTGCAGGAGAAGAGCGCTGCTGCCGATGAGCTGCAGACGAAGCTCGACGACACCGAGGCTGCGCTCCAGGAGACCGCCGAGAAGCTCCAGGACACCGAGGCTGCGCTGCAGGAGAAGAGCGCTGCTGCCGATGAGCTGCAGACGAAGCTCGACGACACCGAGGCTGCGCTCCAGCAGACCGCCGAGAAGCTCCAGGACACCGAGGCCGTCTTGCAGGATACGGCACAGCGCCTAGTGGACACGGAGGATGAAATGGACCTCGTAAAGGAGCAGTTGGCCACTGAAATCGCCTCGCTCGATGAGCAGCTCGCTGGTCTTGAACAGAATGAGGGGATGCAGAACGACTTGATCACGCGGCTAATGGCGTACTGTGAGGCAACGGTCGACACGACGATGGACGGGCTCACGCAGGTGAACGAACACGGTCTGCGGCACCTCATGTTCAAGGCCGACGAGGTCATCAACGGTATGCTCGACGTGGCTGGCGAGATGTTCAACCTCAAGGACGCCGAGGCGCGTGAGCTCATGTCTCGCTTCGACACTCTGCGGTACATTCTGGGGAAGATCGACCAGGATGTGAAGGAGGCGACAACCGAGGTGGAAGAGCAGGACAAGCGCAGGCTAACGATGACGATGACGCCACGTGCAGCGTCGCCGGAGAGTGTGTCAACAGCGAGGCTGGGCACTGTTGGTGCCAACAGGGAAGCGAGTATGACGCGGAAAGGTCGTTCTCGCTCTCGCCCGATGGTGACTGAGTTCTAGCTGTTGTGTGTATGCGGCTGTGACCCTGATCACCTGAAATGCGATTGATCTTACGTTTTTGTTTTTACTCTTCTTGCCATGTTCCCGTTTCTACCTGTAACGATTTTTTTTTTTTTGAATTCTTTCTTTTCTCTCTCTTTCTGTACTGCCTGACTTGATCCAACACCCAAACCGTCGATGATGTTGCTTTGATGTGGTCGCCCTTCTTCACGGCGGTCAGAGAAGTGTGCGACTGTGTCCGTGCAGGGGCAACTTGTACACACGGCCTCACCTGTCTTGCTGTACTCGTCAGGTCGCACGCACGGTTCACTTGTGTCTGCTCATAGGTGGCTGCGAAGCCCCTTTTGTGGGTGGCTTCTGGCACTCTTCTGCGGCGCGTCTGTTGCAGGTATGTCTACGTCCCTCTCGCACTCGTATCGTGTTTGGTCATCTGTTTTGGATGCCATGAGGTCTCATTGCTCCCTCTCTTCTCCCCTCTCGCCTCCTCTTCTCGCCGCGACCAGCCGAGTAGAAGTGCAGTGTGGCTCTTCCGACTGTTTGAGTACTTGTCTCTCTTTTTTTTTCCCCGCGCCTCTGCTAGTTGGGCACGTGCGTGCGCCAGACCGAAACCAACCTAGCGAACGACCTCCCAAGAGTTGCCGCATGTGGCGTCGGTGCCGACCCGTGGCTGGTTTCACCACACGGACGGCGCACGCACAGGAAACACCGGTCCGATGGCGCACATCTCGTCGTCGACGGCCCTCGCAGCACCGGCACAGACCCGACGTGCTTCATGCGTTCGCTTCATCACCGGTTCGTGATCCCGCCGGTATGGTCGTTCCCGAGGCGTTGCTCCGCGCCCGCCGCATCAGCCCTAGTCGTTTCGACCGTACACTAGCCGCGGCTGCGGCGTCCATCGTTGGACCGGACATGGAGGATGGGGACAACTCGACACACGCCGATCGTTTAGACAGCCACGCATTACGCTTAGGGGCTCAGCTGGATAGTCGGCAGATTCATTACCGTGGCCGGCATCATGAAGCGCAGCTGTTCCTCTCCCAGTCGCCTACGCTTGCGCCGTCGTCATCCCCACCGCGTGCCTCGCCGGCAACGGGGCCCACGTCGACGAGTCCAAAGCTTCGGATGGAGAGCGTCCGGGAGGATGTCAACGCACCGTCACCCACTGGCGCGCACGCCTACCTGCGTACGACTGGGAGAAAAACGTCGAGCGGCCGCCATGGTGATGACGAGGCTAGAGATGCCCACCCGAGCGAGCCTGACAACAAAAAGAGCGCATCGACGAGTCGCGTCCCAGCTGCGAATCGCACGACAACGGTGGAGCTCGACGATGGTGAAAAGGTTGCAACCCCGGCAGCCTCCCTCTCCATTCTTCAGCGCCTGCTTCGGCGTGGCCACGGTGAGAACTCAGTATTTGGCTTAGCTGCTGCGTCCGAGAGCGTCGAGGATCGTCACACTGTTGCAGCTGTGCCTGCGGGTCGCCGACAGCAACGAGCTCAGCGTGCCGTTACGCGTGAGCGCCGTCGGGATCGTGCAGTCGACCGACAAGGCGTACACATCGCCTCTCAGCAGCACCCGTGTCGACTACAAGGTGGTGGTTGTCTGTCTGCTTCTGCCTCTGGTGCGTCATCCGCGTGTGCGTTGACCCAGTATCCCTCGGTCTGCTGCCTCGCACAACTGCAGCATGGGTACTGCGCGCTTCGCGAGCTCCACTGCTGTCCTTGGCATCACGGCGAAGTCGCACATCATCGCCGGCAGTCCGTGTTGGCCGAGGCGCTCTTCGCACTCGATCCTAGTGATTCAGCCATGGCGGCTCTCCTTACAGACCACATACCACAGCAAGCACCACTCGCAACGGCCCTGCTGCAGCTCTTTGTCGATCTTTTGGTGGTGAGGCTCGAGGGTGTGGAGGGAGAGGTATGCGTAGAGGCGCTCTTTGCTGCACACACGAACAATCTGAGCACGGTGGATGTGACGGAGAGTGTGAACCTGTGGGCTCACGCGTCGCATTGCGAAGGTGTGCCCTTATCCTTGTGCGTGGCGCAGGGGGTGGCGCTGACGGCCTTGGAGATGTGTCAGGCACCGCCTGCCCCTCCGTCGTCCACGTGGAGCGCGGGGACTGATGGCGACGCAGAGCCCAACACGGCACATCTAGAGGCAGACGGCGCTATGGCCGACTCTTTTGAAGCCATGTGGCGCGCGGAGGAAGTGCGCGCGATGGGATGCACGTCGGCACAGCTAGGGGATCATGGGTATTCGCACGCGCTGGCAGAGGAGCACGCCGAGGGCGTCGCCTTACAGTTTTTGCAAGATACAGCCTGCTTGTGGAGCTCCTTTTTTCATGTGTCTGGCGACGAGGTGAGACTGAGCCCCTGGCTGACGAGCTGGGCCCTCCAAGAGGCACAGCGACAGAGCAGGCCTGTCACAGACATCGCCTCTACCGCAGAGCAGGGGAAAGCGGCGTCCCCCTCCGTTTTCTTCCCCGCGTGCTCCTCGCCGTCGTCAGCGGTGCTGTTCCAAAGTGCGGCCGCACACCTCATCGAGACCCGGACG
The DNA here is from genome assembly GCA_030849045.1 of Wallacemonas rigidus. Taxonomy (NCBI): domain Eukaryota; phylum Euglenozoa; class Kinetoplastea; order Trypanosomatida; family Trypanosomatidae; genus Wallacemonas; species Wallacemonas rigidus. The sequence goes on along the minus strand of JASAOL010000581.1, from coordinate 141,826 downwards.
CACCACTGCGACGGGCGTTGGGATGCGTTCACAAGAGGAGACGACAAGAGCCACACAGGCGGTGCCAGCGATCACGCGACGCCATACCAGTGCTGGGCCCCGCTGCTGCTGGTGAAGGATTGCCTTCTTCTGCAGGCGTGCCCTGGAGTGTCGTTAGCCTCTGCGGAGGCCGTCCTCGAGAACGCCTCGCTGCACGGCCACACAACCAACTCGAGTGAGCAGCCGCAGCGCGGCTCCGTCTTCACGGATGTGCTCTTGGCGTACACCGAGAGCGACGGCGGCTCTGTTCTGCAACGTGCACGAGAGGGGCTGACGTACGGCTGGCACAACGTCCACCGGGTGCTACTCACGGCTGTGTGTGGGCTCGCACAGGAAGCCAACCCGCCCGCAGCGCGCCTCACGTCTCAACCGTCTGGGGCCTCCGCGAGAGATTTCACCGGCTCGCTCTCGCTCCTTTCGTTCACGCAGCCGGCCTTGTTGGGTCTGGCGTCCCACTGCTGCACGGTGCTCGGCCAGCGCTACGAGGATCGCCTCCGCCGTGAGCGTGGCTGGGCGCCGTGGACCGACGCGGTCCTCTTCGACGCGTCAGGCAACCCCATGTATGGACCGGGCGCATACGTGCGTCACCACTGTCCTGTCATCGCCTCGAGCTGCCTCAACGCGTTGTTGAATGCGTTTCTGCTCGCCACCAGCCAGGCCACGTTGTACCATTGCGGGCTGGAGTCGGCCAGCCCGTTCGTGGATGCGATGGGGTTGTCGGCCGGCTTCACAGCTGCCGTGCCCGCGGTCGTACCGGTACGAAGCGGTTCACGCGGCTTGGCGCTCTGGATCCGCAGCCGCCGCGCACGTCGCCATCGACATCGGATGGCGGCTGACCTTCAACGTGAGGTACAGGTCAGCCTCGGCTTCGTCAACGCGCTGCAGGCACTGAGTGACGCCGTCCTTGCCGAGCAGGCGGCGCTCAAGCAGGCCTATGAGCAGCGCCTCTACACACACAAACGTGATCACGCCGACGCTGCGCGTGCCGCTGACCACCGCGTGCGTAAGTACCATCAGACCCAGCTCAGCGACGTGGTGGAGGCGGTCGACGAGGCTGTGCTGCACGAACCGGTGTTGGATCGCTTACTCCCGTATGGCAGTGCCGCGGCATCGCCCCAGGCTGTCGCCGCGCTACTGCGCCTGCTGCTCGAGTCCAAGCACAGCGCCTTCAAGGCTCTACGTCTCTCGGTCTCCTTAATGCGCGTAGGCCGGCTGTTGAGACACGCAGCGGCCCTTCCCGCTGCTGTGCGCGTGGACACGACTAAGCGCGTACATCGCCGTGTGTGGAGCAAGAAGCTCAATAAGAAGGTACTGGTGACGACGCGCGTGCCGGTCGTCCGGTGGGAGCGTCCAGAGGCCTTCGACGCGCGCCGCGCAGCGGCCCTCGCGGAGGCTGAGCGAGGGGCCAAGTTACCTGGTCAAGGTGTGCGGCAACACAGCGCCGCCGTACAGCCGGTCGGGCTCCTCTTCCGAGTGGATGAGCAGGTCGCGGTGGAGGTGTGCCGCAGCGGCCTGCGCATGGGCGAGGCCGGCCTGGCTCTCGCGGACGGACTGCGCAGTGACTGTTTTGCCGGTGGCATGGCCGACTACGCGCAGGACCGGTGCTTGCCCGTGGCCGACCTCGAGATGGTATCGCACATCCTTCACGCGCCGCTACGCCTCACCACAGCGCGTCTCACCGTGCCTCTAGACGCCGCTCAGGATGGCGTTGAGCAGTGTCTGCGTGTGGCAGGGCTTGCAAGATCGACTACGCGGTCCTCCTCGTCCTCTTCCGCCGTCGCCGGGCTCCACCACCATCTTCAGCATTCCATAGACGACCTGTCTAGCTCGGCGGGTGCAGCGGTCGTCGGCCGTCGTATCGTGCCCACCGCACTCTTGATGGAAGTCTTGGAGAGCCACACACCTGCCGAAGACGCATCGCGACACACTGCGTACGACGTGCAGTGGTGCCGTGATCAGGCCCGCTTCACACAGCTGGCGACGGTCTTTGCGAGACACCTTAGTGTGGCGCGTCGACAACCTCTCTGGGCTCTGCAGGCCTACGAAGCCGTGTGGGTCTCCTTTGTGCAGCAGCAAAGCCAGCGCTACGCGAACCCCGCGAGTGCGGTGCCGACCGCCTCTTCCTTTACTTGCCCTTCCTCTTCTTCGGCTCTTGCGGCGTGGCGTGCCGTGGCGCAGGAGGCCAACGCCCGATTTGATGACGTCTCGGTGCTTCTCGACGATGCGCGCGCCGTGCGTCGCAAGGGCACCACGCAACAGGCTGCCGGCGCAGGTCAGGCGGGTTCGGTGGACCAGGTCAAGGCGCTGCTGACTGGTGGCGTCCCAGACAAGCAGACGGAAAGGGAGGACTTGTCGGCGCCTCGCAGCGGCAAGCGCCGTCAGGGCCGTCTGTCGACACAAAACACAGCGGGCACACCTGGCGCGCGGTATGAGCTCCGACTGTACGAAGACTGGCTTCAAGCAAGCCAACAAGTAGAGATTCTCGGCGCGCTGAGCGCCGCCACCATCGCGACGGCCACCGCACCTGTGCTGGTTCAGTCTGTGCACAAGGCCGCATCGACAGCGCGGCTGGCTCTCTTGCATGTGGTGCTGCTCAGCACAGACGTGACGCGACAAGCGACCGCCCCTGCGCTCTTGACGCGTGCGTGTCAATGCTTGCTGTTGTCACCGATGCTCAAAAGCGATGACCGCGACGAGGTGCAGGAGCCGCTTGACGAGGTCAACGATAAGGATCGCGGTGTCGGTGACTGGCTGTGGTCTGGCCGGTCCGTCGTGGTACGCACGTTGCCCCTGTTCTTGGCGCTGCAGGTCGCTCTGTGGGAGACGACGCCACAGACCGCACCAGCCGCAGACCATGCGAAGACACTCATTGGTACTCTGCGGGCGCTACCGGCGGTGGCCGGTCTCCTGCAGCAGGACGTGCGTACACACGCCGCCTGGACCTTCGTGAAGCCCTTGAGTGCCTATCCAGATCTGGCAGCACACTGGCTGCACGCGACGTTGTTTGAACCGTCCCCGCCCTTCGCTGCGTGGCTGCTTGCACAGTGCGATGACAAGGACCGGCACACTCGAGCAGCGCTGACAGCGTGGCTGCAGGCGGCGGTGCCCACCTTGGCGGAGATACTCACCGAAGGGGGCCCGTCTCGCTCGCCCGACGCTCCACCGAAGCGGTGAGACGCTTGTGGGAGTAGGTGTTTTTGTTTTTGTTTTTGATAATTTGCTTTGCCCAGCGTGTGGGGTCTCTTCTCACACAATGCTACAGTAACCTCCTCATCCGACGAACGCACGTGTGTCGATCGCAAGACAGTCAAAGCCATGGGTCCTTTGTCCCACGCCAACGTACCTTAGATACGGGCGCACCTGCGGCACGCGACAATGAACCTCATTGCTCTCCTCACCGTCTCCGCTCGCTCTTCGAGTTGAGTAGTGACATCGCCCATCACCATTCGCCTGCGCCCTCCTCTCTTTGTATGGTGCGTGCTTCCCTTCTGTTCTATTCGTACCCTCACACACACACACTCTTCACCTTCCCACCACCGCGAATAACCTACAGTTCCGATTCGCTCTCTCACCCTCAGGTCTCTTTTTGTAAATAGTACACACCCACACACACCTAGGGCTCGTATCCACACTCTACGTCCATCTATCACACCCGCACACTCAACCACAACAACGTAAAAACCGTCTTTGACCAGCGACCTCCGTCTCTTCTCATTATGTCCAGCCCTGACGCCCTTGCATACCCAACCGAGGCCGGCGCGGCCGCGGAGGTGCCTGAGGTGAGCGACGTGACGCTGGAGGCTGCCCGCAAGCAGAAGATCCACAACCTGAAGCTCAAGACCGCGTGCCTGTCGAACGAGGAGTTCATCCAGGACCTCCACGTGTCTGACTGGAGCGAGACGCAGAAGCAGAAGCTGGCGGCGGCGCACGAGAAGGCGCAGGAGCTGCTCTCGTCCGTGGAGGGCGGCACGAAGTGGGCGCTGACGGAGGCGTACGACATCCAGAAGCTGATGCGCGTGTGCGGTCTGGAGATGTCCGTGCGCGAGCTGTACAAGCCGGAGAACAAGCCGCAGTACATGGAGATGGTGGCGCTCCGCAAGACGCTGGGTGAGCTGAAGGAGCACCCCAACGTGACCCGGACCGTGCCTCTCACGGGCACGATCGACAACGGCATTGTCAAGCTGGACAAGGCCGAGGACGAGCTCAAGCGCTCCCAGCTGGACGCGTCGGACATGGCGAAGGTGCCGGTGCCGGTGCTGAAGAGCCTGGAGGACTGCCTGAACGTGACCGTTGTGCAGCTGGCGCTGCAGGGCAACGAGGAGCAGATCAAGGCGCAGCTGGCGGCGATCGACAAGACGAACGAGATCCGCGATGTGGCCATCGCCGACGGTGAGATGGCGATTGCCGAGGAGCAGTACTACATCAAGGCACAGCTTCTGGAGCAACTCGTGGAGCTGGTGGGGGACAAGTTCCGCATCATTGGCCAGACCGAGGACGAGAACAAGAGCTTCGACGACATTGCCGACACGCAGAAGCGTGCGTTCCAGGAGACGGCGGCGATCAAGGACGGCAAGCGCCGCCTGAAGAACCGCTGCGAGGACGACCTCAAGAACCTGCACGACGCGATCCAGAAGGCGGACCTCGAGGACGCGGAGGCGACGAAGCGCTTCGCGACGCAGAAGGAGCGCAGCGAGGAGTTCATTAGGGAGAACCTGGGCAAGCAGGACGACGCGTGGCGCAAGATCCAGGACCTGGAGCGCGTGCTGCAGCGCCTCGGCACGGACCGCTTCGAGGAGGTGAAGCGCCGCATCGAGGAGAACGACCGCGAGGAGAAGCGCCACGTGGAGTACCAGCAGTTCCTGGACGTGTGCGGCCAGCACAAGAAGCTGCTGGAGCTGACGGTGTACAACTGCGACCTCGCGATGCGCTGCACGGGCATGGTGGAGGAGCTTGTGGCTGAGAGCTGCAGCGCCATCAAATCCCGTCACGACCGCACCAACGAGGACCTCGACGAGCTGCGCCTGCAGATCCACCAGGAGTACCTCGAGGCGTTCCGCCGCCTGTACAAGACGCTCGGCCAGCTTGTGTACAAGAAGGAGCGCCGCCTGGAGGAGATTGACCGCCAGATCCGCACGACGCACATCCAGCTCGAGTTCGCCATTGAGACGTTCGACCCGAACGCGAAGAAGCACTCCGACATGAAGAAGGAGCTGTACAAGCAGCGCGCGCAGGTCGAGGAGGAGCTGGAGATGCTGAAGGACAAGATGGCGCAGGCTCTGGAGATGTTCGGCCCCACCGAGGACGCGCTGAACCAGGCCGGCATCGAGTTCGTGCACCCCGCGGAGGAGGTGGAGGACGGCAACCTCAGCCGTCGCAGCAAGATCGTGGAGTACCGCGCTCACCTCGCCAAGCAGGAGGAGGTGAAGCTCGCGGCTGAGCGCGAGGAGCTGAAGCGCGCCAAGACGCTGCAGAGCCAGCAGTACCGCGGCAAGACAGTGCAGCAGATCACCGAATAAGCGATCCCGCACACGCGTGCCAATCCGCCATTCGCTTAGAGATGCTCCTGTCTCTAACCAGTGCTTGTCGTGGCGCACGTACTCCGTAAAGCGACTCTCGCTCTCTCTCTCTCCACGTGCCTTCAAGATGGCCTTTCACGCCTGGCGTGCCTGTGACACTGCAATGGATCACTCGTCGCTCTTGCGCATTCACCGTCTTCCATCCTCTTTTTCTTTCGTCCATCGGTGACGCACCTCAGCCCAAGAGCCTAACCATGAATCTCTCTGAGGCCGCGTCTTCTCCGCATATCGCCTCAATCCTTTTTTTTTTTTTCTCTCTCTCTCCCAACGACCCTTCGCGACGGAGAGAAAGGGAAAAGAAGAGGCGAGAGGAGCTAGCCGGATAAAATGCCCGGCCGCACGTGAGCTGCGAGTGCGGTACCAAACGTATATTCGCATGACTTACCGGTGTGAACACGAAACCAAGAACGCTGAACAGCCCAAGAAGGGGCGAATGAAAAAGTGAGAGGAACAGCCCGAAATTCCCAGGCTGTCCGCAAAGACTGCGTTGTAACTGTCATGGCTTGAAAGAAGTGTGTGCAGTTGCCGTTCCATGTATCTGTCTTCCATTCTCTTTTTCTTTCTTCGTTTTTTTCGTCATCTCCTTGTTCTGACACCGCTGCCGTCTCATCCTTGGTACGTACCATGCACACATTGGGCTTTCGTAGCTCGTGTACAAGTGCGCGCACGCATCGACCCACATAGCTTCCCGTGTTTTCTCGACGCACGAGGCTTGTCTCCCTAGACGTGCACGTCTCTTTTGATTTATCTTCCACTCTTGGGGTTTTCTTGAGAAGCCACACTTCTGCGTCGCTAATGAGGTCGTCATAATTCTGTAGCTATTGTGGCCTCTTTCTTCGTTTTTTTTTTGTATTTCAACGCAACATCATGAGTATTTGAGCGAAACACTTGAATGTATATGACACAATGCCTGAGAGAACGATCCGCTCTTTTATGTCCCACCTTCTTCTCTCAGCTCGCCTCAATGACAGCTCGTTTCTTTCTCTCTTTTTTTTTTTTTGATCATCTCTGCTCAACTCCCTTTTGTGATTTTTCTGTCTCACGCATGTCCTGTGCGGGACTGCGGGGTAGGAGAGAAAAAGGAGTGGAGTCTTGGTGATGACGCTCGAAACGACCAGACTTCTGTTTAGTCAGGAAGGAGTTAAAACAGACAAACGGGGGGAACACAGTATGGTCAACACGACAAGAAAAGGACGAAACTGAAAATCCAAATTGTGAGCAGAACGCAGCCTAAACGGACTGCCCACAGCGAGCTGATGCTCTCGCAAGCAACCGCGCCTCCTAGGAAGAGGCCAACATCGCACCCGATCATGCCCGCTTGCTTTCGCTTCACTCCTATCGGTCTTCGAGGACATGATCCCACGCGAACGAGTTGGTGGGTGACGGGGAGGTCGCTCACATCTATCGGTGCGTCTCCGATGTCAGATTACGTTGGACGTCAAATCGATCTCTCGTATGCGTAGTTTCGCACACGACTACTCTCGAGTGGGTGGCTCGACCATGACGAAGATGAGTCAAGACTTCTGTGACTTCTCGAGAGCAAAGACGCGTTTCTCTGCTTTGTCCAGCTACACCGCACACTCCCCACCTTTCTGCTCACATGTCTCTCTGTTCTTCCATCTCTTTGCGACCACTCTTGTCGCCTTTATTATTATTATTATTATTTCTATGACCGTGTGGTGCTCGTGAAGCGACGCCAGAACTATCAACTCCATAATCGCACCTCTGCAGTGAAACCCACCGTCTGTACATATCTTTAAACGGCCCCCATCACGCACTAGTGAATTTGTTCGTGCAACACTTCACAACTGTTCCTGCGAGGTCTTTTTCAAAACATTAAACCACATATCTTCGCTCGCCTATTCTCATCATGTCCAGCCCTGACGCCCTTGCGTACCCAACCGAGGCCGGCGCGGCCGCGGAGGTGCCTGAGGTGAGCGACGTGACGCTGGAGGCTGCCCGCAAGCAGAAGATCCACAACCTGAAGCTCAAGACCGCGTGCCTGTCGAACGAGGAGTTCATCCAGGACCTCCACGTGTCTGACTGGAGCGAGACGCAGAAGCAGAAGCTGGCGGCGGCGCACGAGAAGGCGCAGGAGCTGCTCTCGTCCGTGGAGGGCGGCACGAAGTGGGCGCTGACGGAGGCGTACGACATCCAGAAGCTGATGCGCGTGTGCGGTCTGGAGATGTCCGTGCGCGAGCTGTACAAGCCGGAGAACAAGCCGCAGTACATGGAGATGGTGGCGCTCCGCAAGACGCTGGGTGAGCTGAAGGAGCACCCCAACGTGACCCGGACCGTGCCTCTCACGGGCACGATCGACAACGGCATTGTCAAGCTGGACAAGGCCGAGGACGAGCTCAAGCGCTCCCAGCTGGACGCGTCGGACATGGCGAAGGTGCCGGTGCCGGTGCTGAAGAGCCTGGAGGACTGCCTGAACGTGACCGTTGTGCAGCTGGCGCTGCAGGGCAACGAGGAGCAGATCAAGGCGCAGCTGGCGGCGATCGACAAGACGAACGAGATCCGCGATGTGGCCATCGCCGACGGTGAGATGGCGATTGCCGAGGAGCAGTACTACATCAAGGCACAGCTTCTGGAGCAACTCGTGGAGCTGGTGGGGGACAAGTTCCGCATCATTGGCCAGACCGAGGACGAGAACAAGAGCTTCGACGACATTGCCGACACGCAGAAGCGTGCGTTCCAGGAGACGGCGGCGATCAAGGACGGCAAGCGCCGCCTGAAGAACCGCTGCGAGGACGACCTCAAGAACCTGCACGACGCGATCCAGAAGGCGGACCTCGAGGACGCGGAGGCGACGAAGCGCTTCGCGACGCAGAAGGAGCGCAGCGAGGAGTTCATTAGGGAGAACCTGGGCAAGCAGGACGACGCGTGGCGCAAGATCCAGGACCTGGAGCGCGTGCTGCAGCGCCTCGGCACGGACCGCTTCGAGGAGGTGAAGCGCCGCATCGAGGAGAACGACCGCGAGGAGAAGCGCCACGTGGAGTACCAGCAGTTCCTGGACGTGTGCGGCCAGCACAAGAAGCTGCTGGAGCTGACGGTGTACAACTGCGACCTCGCGATGCGCTGCACGGGCATGGTGGAGGAGCTTGTGGCTGAGAGCTGCAGCGCCATCAAATCCCGTCACGACCGCACCAACGAGGACCTCGACGAGCTGCGCCTGCAGATCCACCAGGAGTACCTCGAGGCGTTCCGCCGCCTGTACAAGACGCTCGGCCAGCTTGTGTACAAGAAGGAGCGCCGCCTGGAGGAGATTGACCGCCAGATCCGCACGACGCACATCCAGCTCGAGTTCGCCATTGAGACGTTCGACCCGAACGCGAAGAAGCACTCCGACATGAAGAAGGAGCTGTACAAGCAGCGCGCGCAGGTCGAGGAGGAGCTGGAGATGCTGAAGGACAAGATGGCGCAGGCTCTGGAGATGTTCGGCCCCACCGAGGACGCGCTGAACCAGGCCGGCATCGAGTTCGTGCACCCCGCGGAGGAGGTGGAGGACGGCAACCTCAGCCGTCGCAGCAAGATCGTGGAGTACCGCGCTCACCTCGCCAAGCAGGAGGAGGTGAAGCTCGCGGCTGAGCGCGAGGAGCTGAAGCGCGCCAAGACGCTGCAGAGCCAGCAGTACCGCGGCAAGACAGTGCAGCAGATCACCGAATAAGCGATTCGATGCAAGCACAAGCACAGGTCCGCAGCTTTGGTGAGCCTTCTGTCCAGTGTGCCGCCCGGCGATGTCGCCCTTTTCGTTTACACGAATGCGGACAGGCAGGCAATCCTGGCTTTTCTGCGCAAGGTGCTCTCTCTCTTTTTCCAGATATCCTCTCTTGGAACAACCGATGTATGCCCATCATGTCAAGTGCATTTACCATTAATGGTGAAGCTGGCTTTGCCAGGTGACTCCCTCTTTTTTTTTTTTAACCCATACCTTCCCCTCTCTTTTCCTTCTCTATGTTGCCATGACAAATGTACGCACACACAAAGCACAGGAGACACGCACCTTGTCACTACTCCGCTCTCTCACTTTTTCGCTCCCCCGCAAGAGTAGGAGGCACGCGGTGAAACGGTAAGATCGCTGCTCTCGGCTTGTGATGACTCATTCTCTTCTTTCCGAGCAAATCCGGAGAAATGTCAGCCGAAGTCGCTCATGTGGATCGAAGACGTGGAAGCGTCAAAGCCATGGTTGTCGCATAGGACCTAGATGTATAGCGAGCACCGTGCGCATTCAAAGAAGACGACTACACGCGTAAAAAAAAAAAAAGAAAAAAAAACACTGACGGCATCACGCAACTTTTGATACGCGAAACGTAAAGTAGTAAAACAACAACAAAAGAAAAAAAAAAAGATCGGAATGCTGCGAAGGCCGTTGTGTGAATCAGAAGAGTCGAGCGAGAAACTGTTCCGCACGGACACTCGCGTCACGCGACCCACGCGCTGTTTTTTTTTTTTTTGTGTGTGTGTGTCGATGCTCCTTAGACAAAGAGGCAAAAGACGCCGGCGCGTGCGAGCCAAACAAAAGTAAAAAAAAAATACCACAGAAGCAGCGAGTGTTGTGGCTATTGATCACTTTTTCTCTTCTTTTCTCTTCTTTTGTGTCTTCATCTTTCAACACGACACACCACGTGTTCGTCGCTATATCTTTACGCTCGCGAAAGCACAACCTCCAATAAGAGAAAAAGAGCGACAGGGCCCGTGTGAATTGCCACCAAAACACAGTCTCGTCCCTATGAGACGTACCGGAAGGATACGGAGCACCGACGCACAGAGGAGAACGAACACCGGCATTCGCTCTCTCGTTTTCGCTCCGTAGAATTGAAGGTCCTGTCCGCAGGTGTGTGTGTGTGTGCTTACGTACATCATGCCGTGGCTTCTTATCTCAGCATGTCGACTACTGTTCTGGCCCCACAACAGTCGAAGGAAGACGTGTTGCGATGAAGTGTGCATTTGATCTGTACTCTGCTCATCGCATTCGACAGATCGCAGCACATTGGCTCTATTTTCTCCGTGACGGATGATGCTCCCCAAGGGCTTTTCGCTCAAAAAAAAAAAAACTCAAGTCTCTTCGTCGTTTGCATTCCCAACTCGCTTTTCCTCCAATCTTCTCCCGCTTCTGTCCATCAGCCTATCGTCACGAAAACAGTAGCATTTACTCGTTGTCTTGACGCTTGTTATCCCCCCGTTGTTTCATTTTCTTTGTTCCTCTGAGTTCGCCTCGATCCGCTTTGGCAGAGTCGTTCATCCCTTCCTTCCTTTACTCGGATTTGTTTTCTTTGTATCTCTGTCTAGCGCAGTTTTTCCCGTGACAGCATCATGTCCACTTCACGCGAGGCTAGCCCTGAGGCATCGCCCGTTGGTGCACTCTTCAAGACGCCGAAGCCCTCTGCGGCGCGCACCTCCGGCTCCTACAACAGCCCAGGCACGCAGAACGCCTCGCCTGCGGGTGCCGAACCGCAGCAATCGGCGTCCGCCGCCCGCCCATCCTCCGCGATAGTGGCCTCCCGTGCATCGGATGGCCGCCCGCCGATCCCGGCGTCCTCGACGCCCGCGCGCTCTTCTGTTCGCCCGACGCCCCGCTTCGGTCTCGCCAGTGTGGCGCGGCCTATCGGCTCAGCCGCGTCACATGGAGCGGTCTCCGGTGCCCGTGTGCCCACACCGCGTCCCTTTCCCGGCTTTGTCAGCTCGATGGATGTGACTGGTGTCGCTCCCGATGTCCAGAAGCAGCTCAAGGAGATCGTAAAGCGTCGTGATGACGCCGTGTTCCTGCGCGTGCTGCCCAAAAGCCAGCAGCTGCAGCAGCTCATCCTGGAGGAGAGCGGTAAGCGCGAGCAGGCCCTTCTTCAGGAGCAGCTGGCACGCATGCAGGTGGTGCACAGGGCCGCCGAGGAGAAGGCCCGCAAAGCTGAGCAGGAGGCCGTCGCGTCCCTCAAGTCTCGCCAGGAGGCACTGAAGCAGCAGCAGCAGGCGGAGCTCGCCACTCTCAAGGAGTCCGTCGCGGCGGCGGCCAAGGAGACGGATGCGGAGGTGAAGAGCAGGCTGACGCTCGTGTCGCTCGTGCAGCCGCGCTTGGGTGTGGCAGTGAAGGCCTTGGCGGATATAAAGGACGAGTCCAGCTCCTGCACCGTGTACGGCGCGCTGCTCGAGGAAGAGAAGAAGCTGCAGAAGGCGCTCAAGGGCGACGCACGGTACAACAACAGCAAGACCGCTGAGAAGGACGGCGGTGCCACGCCCTATTGGTTCAAGCAGTGCGTCGCAGCCTCGTTCAACGTGGCCGCCGTGCTGGCCGCGAGTCCACTGCGCGCCGCTGTGCAGGACTGCCCTTCCATGACCACCAAGGTGGCCATCGACAAGAAGGTCATTGCTGTCAAGAAGGGCGAACAAGTCGTCGCGTGGATGCAGACCCGCTGTGGACCCGACGGTGGTGCCTTGGCCGAGGCTTACGCGACGGCACCGACGACGCAGACGGACCTCCCTGGCGCAGCGGACCAGGGACTCCTCTGGACGAAGGATCAGCTGGCGGATGTGACACGCAAGAGTAAAGCCGCGGGCTGTGCGTTCGCGGGTATTGTGGACAAGTGCAAGACTGTGCTCGCGGTCGACGGTGTCGAGGCAGTCGAGTTCACGACCAAGGACATTGAGAAGATTGGTGCGGCGGGCTCTCAGTAGTCCGTGCCTCGCGCCTCAGACGTTATGACACAGCACAAGCACAGTCACATGCGTTTACACACAGGCCCGCACACACCGACACACACAAGTCATCATAGTCTTTTCACTGATCGCAAAGAGCGCGTTCACATCTGGCTGTTTTGCCGCATCGCCGTCGCTGCTTGGTGATCATTGTTTTCCATTTATCCGCTTTTTTTTTGTTTTTTTTTGTTTGTTTGTTGTTCCGTTGTGCATTCCACACGTCTTCAGTTGACCTGATCCATGGCACGCACCTTGAGTATCGCCACGTCCAACTGCCTTGTGCTTCCTGATTTCCTCCACCGGTGGCTTTCCGTGCACCGTTTTCTCTTTCTTTACGCACACACACACACACACACAGACACACACAGACAATGACACACCTCAGACTGAGCTGTGTGTGTCATTGTATTATCGCTGGCGTGGCTCATTTCTTTCGTTCCTTCGCTTCCGCTTCTTCTGGTTGTCGTTCTTTTTCTTTTTCCTTCTTCCCGACTTCTCTGCGAGGCGCCACTACCCCTCCACTCAGTCGCCCCCTTTTTCAGTTTCCGTCCGCTGTAGAGCGAAGAGAAGCAAACAAAGAGTCACACGAACAAATAAACAAACAACGAGCAGCGGCGAGTCGCGTGCCCGCCTTGTCGTCTCATTCTCCCTGTACACGGTGTAAAACGGTGGATGGCTGTTTAACCACACAATTAACCAGACAAACGAACAAGCAGCTGCGATCCGTGCACGCCGGAAAGAGAATATGTGTTAGTTAATGTGCTTCCCCTTATTCTCTCTCTCGCTGCAACCACACACACACTTCGATACAGTGAGTTTGTGTGAGGGGAGGGGTCACAGATCGCAGCACTCTGTCCCCACTTCTACATAGTGTGTGTGTGTGTTTGTCAGCCAGTACAAAAAAAAAAAAAACGTCACTTGTTGGTGAACTGCGGCACATCGTTGAACGTGAAATTCTTGTTGTTGACTGTTCAGCGGTGATGTTACCCGTTCCTGCTCTCCCCACGTGCTTCTCTCGGTCGCACACACTGCAGGACACCACCTGTCGTGCTCCTCCCCCTCGCCCCATACCACCACACGTTCTATCCATCGTCACCGCACTCACCTCCTTTTCCAAGGGTGTTATCTGTGTGTTCTCACACTTGTGTGGCTTGGTCTTCGACACCCCATTTCTGACAAGACAAACAGAGTTTCGCCTTTTTATTTTTTAATTTGTTGTTGTTCACTTAGCCATGGACCTCGATCCGATCACCCGCAGCGAAGCGCTCAAGATAGAAGCCGTCCTGGCAGACTTAGTCACTGACCTCGAGATCATCTCCGTCCTGCCCGATCAATTCAGCTTGTGGCTCCGCAATGACGTGGTGTCGCTCGTCGAACGAAACGAGCAGGCGCTCTTCGGTGAGAAGGGCACCGGCCCCACCGGCGACGTCGAAGTCGAGGACAGCGAGGAGCACGCGCTTTTGGTGAAGGCGGGTTGTTTTGTGAAGGCCGCGCGGTGCTACGGCGACCCGGCAGATGTGGAAGGCAACGAGGCCGTCCTTCAAGTGAGCGAGTTCAACGAGGTGGAGCGGGACTTGCTGGAGACAGCCACCACCGTCGGACACGTTGATCTAGAAGACATTGAATTCCATCACCTGTCTCTTCGCGCGCTGCTGGACACGCTGCGCGATGGTGGGTATCTCGAGCTGATGCGGCGCTACCTGAAGCAGACGTGCCCAGTGCACTCCGAAGATGGTTCGCCCGTCAGTGTGAACCTTTTCAACGATGGGCACAGCAAAGGGCACAAGAAGGACGACGGCGCCCGCGGCGCGGGGATCACAGCGTCGGCGGATGCAGCCCCACTCGGGCGTGGTCTCCCCTCCGCTGTCGAGCGCGCGGGCCATGATGACGGGATGGACGTGGACGCCGAGCTAGCGTGTGAACTCGGGCTCGTCTCTGAAGATGTGTCACACGTGCAGTACATTGCGGAGATTCTCCACCAACTCACGCACCTCCGCAACGCATCGACTGTGAACGAGGACATTCATCGCTATCAGGTGTTGCATGAAGCGGTGAACAAGGAGCAATCTGCGACCGCCGACGTGCAGGCGTTGAATCAGGAATACGAAGAAGTGAAGATGTCCCGCCGCACCGAGGTCGCAGCCCTCGATCAGGAAATCGAGCGACTCAAGGAGGAGCTCGACTACGTGCGGAAGGCGGCAGATGTGGAGCTCGAGGCGTTTCACGAGGTCAGCGACAAGATCCACGAGGACCATCGCGATACGTACGTGCAGCAGCTGGAGCTGCACCGCCAAGCCGCAGAAACGCTGGCAGCAAAGCGTGCGCAGCAGCAGGCCAAGCACGTTGAAGAAGGGAACCATCTTCGCACGCAGCGGGCCAAGAAGGAGGCGGCTGTCAGCGGGGCCATCAACGAGTACGACCAGCAGATGCACACCGTCGGTAAGGCGCTGCGGACGCTTCAGAAGGAATCGGAGACGGACACGGAGAAGATCATGAAGCTTGAGGGACGGCTTGACAAGCTCGGCACAGAGAAGGCCGAGTACGAGTTTGAGCAGCGCGTCGCCCGGCAGAAGCAAGAGCACTTCGATGGCATCGCGCAGCGACAGCAGCAGAGCGCACGGGTGGTGCAGGCCTACTACCGCGCGTACCTGGCGAGGCTTGACGTCGCCAACGCCATGGAGAAGAAGACCAGCAAGAAGAAGAAGGGAAAGGGTAAGAAGAAGAAGAGTACAAAGTAAAGTGTGTCATTGGCAGCTAGGTGAGAGAAGTAGCGAAGATGAGTGCTCACACACACACACACACACACACACCAAAAAAAAAAAAAAAGTGCGCGTGTGCGTTTTGGTGTGCTTCGCCCCCCCCCCCCCCGCTCTCGGTGCCTGGTTTTTTACTTTTTTTTTTCTGCTGCTTCCATTTCGTTTTCCCTACGCTACGTCTCCTTGCCGTTCTTCGTTTTTTACTCAGTGACACACAGACACACACACACACACACACACATGAGCGATGTTGATTGTTGAAATGTACATTTATCTGTTACCTGTTGCATGGTGTTGGCCACCGCGTGGCAGAGAACCCGGTCGTGGTTATCTACCGCTCACGTCGTTTCCCCACTCCGACGCTGTACAGCACGACAAAGATGTCGTACACACAAAACAAAGAAGAAAAGAAAGAGAGAGAGAGCACTACATAAGACAAGAGAAACTAGCCAGCGTCGCACACAAGCGAGCGGCTTTTGAGGGCACATCACGACCACACCGCGAAAAATGAACGCGCACCGCTCCTCTCCCCTCTCGTGGATGCCGCCAAAGAGTAGGTACCTCGGTCGGACGGAGAGCAAAGGGAAGACTGAAAGAGAGGGAGAGACGCGCCTCGGAGCGAGATCGCAGCCGGCACTTGTTATATGTGCGAAGGGGGAGTATAAAAGAAAAAGAAAAAAAAGAGGACGCCAGTCACGGTTCTGTGTATTTTTCCATTTCATTCTCTCATCATGCACACCCCACAATCACACTGTTCTTCTTCTGTCCTCTCATCTTGTCAACAACAACAAAAAAAAAAAAAAAACGATCCCCACAGTCTGTGTGTGTGCTAGGAGCTGTCACATTGCTTTTATATTTGTCTCTCGGTGCATTGATGTCCCGCAGTGCCGAGAATGCAGCCAAGCTCGGCAAAGCTGCCTTTGACGGTGGTGAGAAGGTCAGCTCCGTGTTCTTCGCGGTGACGTATGGTGCCCTGGTGCAACAGTTGCTCGCGGGCACCGAGACCGAAGGAGACGTGGCGAGCGTCAACCAGCAGCTCGACGCGTGCGGACATCGCATCGGCGCGCGCCTGGTCGAAGACTTTAGCGTTCGCAGCGGGGCCCCACCGTGCCGCTCCTTTGCTCAGGCGGCGGAGTCCGCCGCGCTGATCGGGCTCCGTATGTTCCTCAACATGACGGCGGATGTGTCACCGGTGAAGGACAGCGCCGACACGTTCGCCATCACCTTCGTAGAGAACCCGTTGGCCCTCTTCGTGGAGCTTCCGGAAGGTCCCATAAAGGAGAAGCTGTGTTACTCCAACGTGCTGTGTGGTGTGTTGTGCGGCGCGTTGAGTCTCGTAGGGTTTCAGACGGAAGTGCGGTTCGCCCGTGATCGGCTCCGCGGCGACGCGTGCAATGAAATCACAATTCGCTTCAAAGGACGCGAACGCGAGACCTTCCAGGTAGAGAAGTCGTAAGCACACAGTACCACAAAGCAAGAACAAAACGTGTGTTTGTGTGTGTGTGTGTGGAGCATCTGCGTGGTAGATGTTGGTTGGATCGTGGGGAGTCCCTTCGTTTGTACTGTTATTCTTTGCAACAGCAGCACAAAGCCAGAAAAGCAACGACGCGGCAGCGTACAGCGACATCAGCCCCAGCACGTCTACGAGAGAAGAGACATGTCCGCATCCTCTCTCACCTCTCCCTGTCGCTTCGTCTCGTAGACTGCGCCATCTACGGCAGTGACGTGGGAAAATACAACAGTGGGGAAAAAGATGCTGGCGCACACTAAAAATCAACAAGTCATGTGTGTGGATCGATGCGGCTCTTTTTCTCGAGCCGATCCGTTCATTCAAAATGGCTTTTTTTTCGGTTTCACAAAGTGCTGGCGCTTGTTCGTCGGCAAACTCTTGTCCCTCCTCCACCTCCTTTCCCTAACCCAATCACGCTTCTACGATTTACGCACGAATATATAGAGATACATACACGCTGTACTTGGTGAAACCAGCGCACAGTCATGGAGTTTAGGCAGAAGGCCGCACGTCTACCGCGCAGTGCGGAAGAAAAAGCAAAATGGAAGCGCGTCATTGTGATTCTGGAGCACTGCCCACTCCAGTGTGTGCAGACGGACAAGGGCTTTGAGCTGCTCAGTGAGCGGCACCGTGCCTACCACGCGCGCCACAAACAGGACCCCGCCGAGTGGCGTCCTGATGTTGTTCACCAGTGCCTCCTACACCTGCAGGACTCCGCACTGAACCGCGCGGGCATGCTGCAGGTGTTTCTGCGCACGAAGAAGGGCGTGAGCATCGCGGTGGACCCACGTCTCCGCGTCCCACGCCATATGCGCTTGTTTGAAAAGATGATGGTGACGCTGCTCTTCAAGATGAAGGTGCGCTCCAGCACAGGCTACCTCTCCCTCCTCCGCACGGTCAAGAACCCCATCACCGATCACATCCCTGCCAATATCACACTGTACCGCGTTGAAAAAGACGGTGAAAAGGTCGACCCTTTTGAGCTTGGTGAGTCGTGCGGCTACGCCAACGCCCAAGCCGCTCTCTTCGACAAGGCTGCCCACCCGTGGCGCCAGCACCAGTACCTGACCTCCTCAGGTCAACTCACGAGCAGCGCTCAGGCCGGGGACGCGTCGGTGACCGCGGAGGCGGGTAGCGCGGCGTTTGCGGATGTGCAGCGTCAGCGTGCAGAAAAGGCGCAATTCCGTCCGTTCGCCTTCATCGTCGGTGGTATGTCCAAGGGCGATGTCGAGGCGGAATACGCGCCGAAAGGCGAAGTGAAGAGCATCCGCGTGGCAGATCGTGGTATGTCGGCCGCGGCGGTCATCAGCACGCTCTTGCATGGGTTCGAAGAAAGCTGGCTGCGCGAGGACAACGAAGCTGGTTGATGCGTGAACAGGGAATCCACACGCCGAGACGCCGACGAGAACTAATGAATGACGCGATTAATGATAAGCTACAAAGATAAAGCTTTCAAACGAACCGCATGAGCGAATATCTTTAAAAAAAAAAAAGGAATGAAAGAGCACAGGTTGCTCAAAAGCAACGGATGCTGCTCAAAACGAAGAGAAGGAACGGAACACGATGACGGCGACCACTCGAGTGTCGATCACGGGCTGCTTATCGCCACTCCCTTTTTACGATTCAGTGTGTTTCTTATGTCTAGCGTTGGCTGACACGTGTGCTTGGGTCCGACTCACGCGGCCTCTTCACGTGTGTTCGGTCATACAGCGCTGAAGCAGACGCAGACCCAGCTGTTCAGGTGCCGCTTTTCACTCTCTTGAAGAGAAGCGAAGCGGCGCGCGAATGCATATCATTCTGACAAGGTCATCGGTGTGTCCGCCTTTCTTAACAAGCCGTATTACTGCTCCCTGTCTCTCCTCCTCCACGTGTGTGTTTAGGTCAAAAACAAGAGAGCCCTGTCTGGCTCTTACTGCTGTAGTCGTTATTCTTCGTCTTGTCGGTCTCCGCGACATCAATCGCGCATCACATCTCGTTTTTTTCTTCTTTTGTCGTGCGCGCCTCGCCGTCATTGCTTAGCTTTCAGCAGCGTCGACTTCACAGACAGAAGTTTCAAACAGTGCAACTGTGCTGCCTGATCCTTCGTCAACGTCCTTCTCTTGTTGCGCCTGTATCCGCTCACGTAGCGGCCGTACTGCAACCTCTGTGATCTCACGCTTTACTTGATATATATTTTTCTTGTGCTTTTCTTTTTTGAACTTCATCCCGTTTTTTTCTGTTGCCCCCCCCCCTTCCCCGTACTCGCCACATCTCTCTTCACGAACTAGGGAGGTTCACACACACACATTTATAGCGGCGAGTGTGTCATGTTTCCTGTGCGCACTGTGCGTCCACTGTGTCTCCGAGGGGGTGGTGCGGCGGAGAGCACGGTGTCCGGCCGCAGCGGCTCGCACAGCAGCAGGCGGGGCAACTCCGCGCGGTCGGCGGCTCACGGGCCGACAACGCCGGCTACCCCTGGCACGACAAGCGCGGCATCCACCTTGACGTTTACGGAGCCTTCCACGCCCGCTACCGCCACGAAGAAGAGCAGCATGCCTGAGCCTCCCACGCCACGGCCGACCATCACTATCTACACCGCGCTCGATGAAGAGAGCACAGATACGCTGAGCGCCGCTAGTCGACTTGGTGCGGATGGAAGCACCGCTGCTGCCGCCACCGTGCCATACACGCCAGGGGTGCCATGTACCCAGGTGATCACAGCCGTCACAAGTAGCGGTGGTGATGACGGCGGACACGACTCGACGGGCACGCACTCCGCGAAGGCACTGCATCCTACCATCACCGCCCTATCGCCAGAGCACCACGTGGCGCTCTACGGCAACGGCCTTGTTGGACCGGATAGAGACGGCAGCCTCGCGCGCACACTGGCGCACTCAAGAGAAACGAGCTTCCACGCCGATACGTCGAGGTGCCTGAGCAGTCTGGCCACGCCGTTGGGTCGGAGTTTGAGGAGCCGCTACTCAAGTGCGGCGACTTTTGACGATGAGGAGGCGCTAGAAAAAAGTTTCACGAGCGGCGTGCGGTATTCGGCCACGCCCGTTGTGCCGCTCCACGTGGGTGCCGACGCCCACTACCGTCGCGATGCCGCGCTCAAGTTTAAGTACCGCATTGACAAGGCGGCTGCCGAGACAGCTGCCCTCGCTGCCCAGGCTGAGGTAGAGCGACGGGAAAAGGAAGCCGCGGCCAAAGCCCTCGAACGGGCCAACGCCCAGCTCAGCAAAAAGGAGCGCGAAAAGAAAGAGAAAAAAGAGAAGAAGGAGAGTGAAAAGCGCAAGCAGGGCGAGTCACGTGCCGCCCCACCGGCGCACAAACTCACTGGCAGGGCCTTGAAGGAGTACCTTGTACGCGTCGGCATTGAGCGCATCAACCAACGTACCAGCGAGTTCCACTTTCAACTTCACCGCGTGCGCAACGACGGCAATTGCCAGTTCCGCGCCATCTCCCATCAGCTCTTCGGCTCCGAGGCGTACCACGACATTGTCCGCAGTCACGTCATCGCGTACATGCGCAGTGTGCGCGCCGAGCAGTTCGACTTCTACTTTGAGTCCAAGACCGCTGCAGACGAGTACTTTGACCGTGTGGCGACACCCGGTGCGTGGGGCGATGAGCTCACCCTCCGCGGTGCCTCGGATAGCTTGCAAGTGAACATCCACATCCTCTCCTCGGAGACGAAGAACTGCTTTATCACGTACAGGCCGAGCGAATCGGCTCCGCCTCCGCCATCCTTCTTGGTGGATGTGACCACGCTGCGTGAGCGACGGCAGCTTGAGCGCAGTCTCATGAGCAAACCGGCCAGTCGTCTCCACAGCCGCGTTTCTTCAGGGTTGCATCCTCGCGGTGATAGCGGCCCCGGTGCGCGGGAAGGCTCAGCAAGCGCAATAAAGACGACGGCGGCGAAGGACGGAGTGGAGGCGGTAGCTGGGGACGAGGACGAGGCGGACGCGATTGATGTCCTCGCCATCCAGCAGGCCCTGGAAAGGCGCCTGCAGAAGGCATCAATTGTCAGCGCGACGCCGTGCGTGTCGAGCACAAACTCGCTGGCCACTAGTTTCGCACGCCCAACGGGCTTAGCCGTCACGCCACCGACTCCCCTGCTGCCTCCACCCCCTATTCCCAACGCGGCGCCGACTGACCGCCTCGCAGAACTCCAAGACGTCGCCGGCGATGGTGCCCGTTCCGATCTGGACAAATTCACGCAGGCAGGTGCGACAGTGAGAGACGGAGTAGCCGCGGCCGAAGACGTCTCTTTTCTCCTCCCCCGACCCGGCAAGGCTGCGGTCATGCCACTAGAGCCCACGGCACGCGTCCCGGGACCGCTGCTGCCACCCCACACACCAATATCGCCGACTACGCCTGGAAGTCATGTGGGAGAGGGTAGTGGCGTGCAGTCGCCACTTCAGAAGCGCGCATCGCCAACATCGAGCTTCGGTATGTGCTCACAGAACCAGGGTGCCTCCGTGCCCGAATCGTACCCTTCGTTTCTGACGAGAGAAGGCGGCCACGTCCTCCTCGTGGCGGCGCCAAAAACGCGTCATTCCCAACTTCAGCGGAGTGCGGGAACGGCCCTCGACGAGACCGAGGATGCTGACAGCGCGGCATCACAACGCCCGTCGCAGAATCGGTACGGTGGGTCGAAATTTCTTGAAGTGCCTAGCGCTGACGCGGGAGGGGTGCCATGGCAGCCGCACTCGCCGGCGGCTGCCCTCAGCAGCCCTACCGCCGCGCGGGCATTCGATGTCGCAACGAACGCCTCGTCCCACACATCGGAGATGGACGTAGGCGTGTGCTTCGCTTTCGAGAAGCGCACGGAGCCGATTGATATCTTTCTCTCCTATCTCTATCCGGTTCATTACAATAGTATCGAGTTGACAGAAAACAGCTTCGCCTCGCCCACGTCAGCACCGGGGCCCGGAGACTTCCCCGCCACCAGCGACGCAGCGATCGCGACGGCACCTGCCGCTCCGCCAGAAGACTCATTCGCCGCGGAGCGGTCGTTCCGAACGATATCTTCGACAACCTCGGCGACGTCGAGCAGCGTACAACATTTCGTCACTGTCCCGTTCTTGAAACCTCAACAGCCTTGAGTGTTCTCTTCTTGTTTCTCTCGCTGGATTTTTCTTTTGGTGAATGCTCCGAGCAAAAGAGCCCGAACGCGAGGAAGGCAGACAAGGTGAGTACGAGGCTGGCCAACACTTCAGGCCTCCTCGTCGCTCTTTTGATTTTCTTTTCTTGTTTTTGTTGCCATCGTGTGTGCGCGTGATCGGTCGCGATGGTCTGAGACTAGCGGTACGCGGTTGTGCGTGCCCTTGTGGCTGTGCTTGCGGGTTCGCCCACATGTGCATGGTCACGGACGACTATTCTCACCGCTGTCAAAGGTTAAAACGCACATAAGCAGACACCTACGTTTATGCACGTGCTCTCGCGCGCGCGACAGACAGAGAGAGAGAGAGCGAGGGAGGGAGCCAGCTATCGCAGTTCGGCCCTCCTCTGGATTTCCACTCGCACTAACGTTAGTGCACTTTAGCGTCTGCACTCGTCGGTTCTTTTTTTTTTCCCCCCTCTGTTCGTTCTATTAGTTCACTTTGTGCCTCACCCAGTCGTATGAAGTGTCAATGTTGGCACGCAGCTGTGAGCACCGCTCACGGTGTGTGCACCTCAGTGACGTCACGCACGAAAAGAACAAGAAGCTCGGATAGCTGAGAGCTTCGGTAGCACGACCGCGGAGAGCACGCCCCTCCCATCTCGAGGTCGAGACGCACCGCGGTAAGGGGGGCCTCGTTCACATGAGTCTCATCGACGATGTCTCTTTTCTTTTTCTTTTTTTTTTTTCTCCCCTCATCCCTTCAGTCCACATCTCCTCTTTGATGCGGGAGGCCAGAGCGTCTGTCTGCGCACAACAGCCTAGCGACACACAAACGAAATCCCCCCCTCTCCTCGCTTGCTGCCCTCCGCTGTCTCCTCCTCGCGATTTCACCTGCATTGCCGTGTACTTGTGGTTAACGCCCGAGAAAACAGACACACACACACAGACACACACACACACACACACACAATAAACGCAAAATGGGTCAATCGACAACAAAGCTGAGCATCATTCTGTGCGGTCTCGACAACAGCGGTAAGACGACTATATTGAACCAGCTCAAGAGCCCGGAGGAACAGACGATGAACACAGCAGCGACGATCGGCTACAATGTAGATACCTTCACAAAGGGTAAAGTGAAGTTCACGGCGTTCGACATGGGCGGTGCCAAGAAGTTTCGGGATCTCTGGGAGAGCTACTACGCGAATGTCAACGGTATTGTCTTTGTCGTTGACAGCTCCGATGCGCTCCGCATGACCGTGGTCAAGGATGAGATTGAGCAGATGTTGCAGCACGCGGACCTCAAGGGAAGCAAAGTACCCGTTCTCTTTTTCGCCAACAAGTCCGATCGCAAGGACGCTAAGACACCCGCTGAGCTCACTCAACTGCTGCAGCTCAGCGAGCTGATTGGCGAGCGTCCTTTCAATATATTCGCCTCCAACGCGCTCGCTGGAACGGGTCTGGCGGAGGGTATGAAGTGGATTGAGGACGTGATGCTGCATCAGGTCAAGGAGGGGAAAAAGAAGAAGTAAACCCTTATGGGTTACTCACTTCCTTCTCGCTGCTGTTTTCCAACGCACAGCGGGCAGGGAGGGGGGGGGGCTGCATACACCATCGGAGAGGACGTGTCCAGAAGACGAGAGGGCGAGGGACGCCGCAAAACACTCTTCACCTTCGCCTACACACACACACACATCCACACACGCAGCAGCAGCAGCAATAGCCGTGCAACAAGAGTCGCGATGACAGCGCATGATGCAAGAGGAGGGTGGGGGGACTTGATTCATATTTTTGTGTATTTTCCATTTTTTTTCCCCCAGAATCTCTGCTTGCAGACGCCTTCTTCCTACCGCAACGCGACGTTTATTATCGGTGATATCCTTTTGATTTCCTCTATTCGTTTCTCTCCGCGATACCCATGCATGGCCTCTTTTTTTTTTTTGGCTCATTTTTCGCCGTTGCTGTGGCGGCCGATGACGGACATCATTCTTTCTGTGCTCCACTTTGGCTCACCTCTCTCATCCTCGTCGACGATCGGAACACATTCGTCAGATGCACGACATCTCACGGCTGCCTCGACCTCCCTTCCCTTCTGACAGTCCCGCGCGTTGCTGTTCTTCTTGGTGCGTCCTGTTTTTAATTTGATCCTGTGCGTATAGGAATGCGAGAACCGAGCCAACAGCGACCACCCCCACCTCCTGCGAAGAGAAAAATAAATAAATAAACATGTCGTTACCGTCGCGGTGCCGTCGATGATGTGGAGAGGAAGGCGAGACCTGTGCTCTGCTTTGAGGAAGCCCATGCAGCGGCGCACAACGGACGAGGATCCGTGGCAGACATCTCGGCGTGTCAGTATCGGGGAAAAACGCAAGAGCGAGCAGTACGTCTGCGTTGCTCTGACGACTCTGTAGGCGCGTGCTCTTTTGTTGCCTTCTTCTACTACCTCACGCACGCATCACCGGCCCATCCTTCACATCTTCTTTTCTCGCACACGCACATACACACGGAGAATTAGCACTCCTGAACTCCTAACGAACCCTAGCCTTGCCGACTATTTCAGCAATGCCCTCAGCTGCCAACGGAAAGTCCGCCCCTGCACAGGCTGCACCCGCTGTGGAGCCTTTTCTCGGCCGCGAGCTCCGCATCGAGCTGACCGACGGCCGCATCGTTGTTGGTACGCTCATTGCGTATGAAGGCAGCGGTGACCTACTTCTGCAAGCTGTGGTAGAGCAGCGCGTCTTCAAAGGCGGCGATGTGACGTGCCGCTCTGTCAATCTCCTTGCTATTCCCTTCAAGTACGTCAGGGCTCTTCACCGTCGCGCACCAGGTCAGGAGCCCATCGCCGTTGCACAACCCGCGACGGCTGCGGCTCCTGCGTAAAGAGACGGGAGAAAAGGAAGTCCGACAAAGATTAGCAAGAGCGCGGCTAAAAGAAAAAAAAAGGCGCGTAGATGCTCTCTCTCTCCCTTTTCGCTTTTTGGGAAATTCACAGCGGTAGGCCAGCAAAAGGCAGAAGATCTGCCTAGCCGCTATCCCTTGTCATTCCGTGAGCACTTGTTTGTTTCTTTGTCTGCCCTCGATAGCGTAGCGTCTTCACATTTACATTGTTTCATTCGTTTGTGCAGGCTTCCTCGCTTTATTGTTCTCTTTTGCTACTTCTCCTTTGGGTTTTTGTGGGCTACGGGTAGCCATAGTGTTGTATGCGGTGAGCTCGTGTACGCGCTTGCGTTGTTGTTGTTTAGTGTGCTTTCAATGTCTTCATTTGGTGACGAGCCCGCTGTCTCACATCTGCGGCTGAGGGAATAATTACATTAAAGTCTGCCGTCGCGTATCGCTACTCCGCGATCTACCGTGGTCTTGTAAAAAAAAAAAAAACAGATGTTTGCCGCAGCAACTCGCGCATATTTACCGTGTATGAATCGATCTCTCCCCCCCCCCCCCCGCTGCTCTGTCTGTCGTGACGTGAGCACACACACACACACCTCCGATCGTGTGTCACAGTCAGATGCATTCCGTGCTTTGCTGTTGTGCTTGGCACCTTCAAGTGTGGCACGCGCGCCATCGTCGGCAAAACATCCGGTGTCGACGTCTGTGGGGAGGGGGGCTTGGAGCTGGAGCCTTTCTATGACGCGTGGATGCTCTTGTCGGTCCCGTGTTCTCCCGTGGCGCCACCTCACGTACACTACGGTATTGTCATACTCCGGAAATACCATTCATCTCGCATCCTCCTCACCTCTCTCTGTCTTCCTCTTCCTCTCGTGGACGGATCATTTATGGCCAGTGTATTTTCGACACAGAAATTATCCTCCTCATCATCGACGTGTGTAGTTCTTTCTTGGTACCCCGCATATTGATATTTGTCGTTACCTTGGCTATCATTGACAAGAAAAGGAACACATCTTTTGTTTCCCCCTCTCATTTGGTTGTCTGCTTCACGATCACAGACACTCAACGACATATAAAGAGCTCATACCTAACCTTTGAACAGTCTCCGTGCTCTTTTTGTTTTCGACGTCACTGCCTCACGTCGCTTGTTCTCTTCTCTCGCTTTACTTATTTGTGTGTGTGTGCACCGTCACGACTCTCCAAGAGCCTTGTCGTAACAGTGGCCTCCTCTACCTTAAAAAAACAAAAAGAAAAAGAAAAGAAAAGAAGAAAATTCGGTGGCACCAAGACCAGAGACCGAGTAGATCAGAAAAGGTTCTTCTCATTTGTGCGAATCAAACAAAAATATAAATAACTTACTTCTTTTCAAAAGAACGATAAAAAAGGGGGGCATCGCGGACATGCTCTGGTATCTTGCTTATCCCTTGGTGGTTGGTATCGCCGTTGGTGGTGTGGTGTATTGGCACTTCCAGGCGATTGGACTAGCTGTCTATGTCGTCCTCTTCTGCGCTGGGTGGAATTTGCTGTGGAAGCTGTACCTGGACGCGAGTCCACGGACGCGGCGTCAGATCCCACCACACCCCATCCGCGAGTGCCAGCAGCTTTCTGCGCAGCAGCTCAGCATGGCGTACCGTGAAGGCAGCCTCACCGTTGTCGAGACGGTGAGCGCGTATATTGACCACATCAAACACGTCAACCCGTATCTGAATGTCATGGTGTTCGAGTGCTTCGACGACGCCATGACGCAGGCCCGTCGCGCGGATAAAATCTGGGCAGAGTGGCGTCGCGACCGCAGCAAGCCGATGCCCCACTGGCTTCTTGGTGTCCCGTGCACCATCAAGGAATGTATGGAGTGCCGTGGCTGCCCCAACAGCTCCGGCCACCCGGGCCGTCGCCATGTGATCAGCGACGTGGACAGCCCTGTCGTGCAAAACTTCCGCGAGGCGGGCGCCATCGTGCTCGGCGTGACGAACACAAGCGAGTTGTGCATGTGGTACGAGAGCTCCAACTACGTCTACGGCATCAGTTGCAACCCGTACGACACGCGCTGTATCGTGGGCGGGAGCAGCGGCGGCGAGGGCGCGGCGGCGGCAGCAGCCTTCTCCACCTTCAGCCTGGGTAGCGACATTGGTGGCTCCATTCGCATGCCCGCCTTCTTCAACGGTGTGTACGGCCACAAAGCCAGCCCCCATTACATCTCCAATAACGGTCAACACCCGGGTGCGCTCACCTCGGCGAACCACTACATGGCCACCGGACCGATCACGCGCTTTCCCGAGGACATTATTCCTCTCTGCAAGGTCGCCGCGCTCGGTGGTTTCCGCAAGGACCCCATCGTATTCCCGCAGTCCTCCCCGCTGAACAAGGTGCTGGACCTGCAGAAGCAACCTCTGCGTGTCTACGCGCTCGAGGATTTCGGTCTGCCATTCATCAAGGTCAGCCCCAGTGAGATCGAAGCGGTGCACATGGCCGCGGAGACGCTCCGCGAGCAGTATGGTGCGAAGGTGACGTACATCAACGTCCGTGACCCGTCCCGCTGCACGGGTGGTGTCGTGCCGGAGACGTTCAAGCCGTTCGCACGTATCCTTTCCATGTGGTCGGCCGCGCTGACAACGGACCCGACGGAGACGTCCTTCCGCACGTTGATGGAGGCCGGCACCCGCGTCAACTGGGTCGCGGAGTTCTTTCGCTGGCTTGTCGGTCGTTCGGAGCACACGGTGCCCGCTATCAGCCTGTGCATTCTGGAAACGTTGGAGCGCGTACTACCCAAGTGGATGGTTATCAGCAACAAGTCCGGCTTGCCCGAATTCAAGCAGAGCCTCGAGGAGCTTCTTCACGTCGATGGCATCATTATCACCCCGTCGTTTCCGTGCCCCGCCCCGCGTCACCACGCACCCCTCCGCTGCCCCTTCCAGTTCCAGTACACGGCCGCCTTCAACGTGCTGCAACTCCCGGCGACCGCGTGCCCCACTTGGAGCGCGAGTATGCACGGTCGGCGGCGCAGCGCAAAGCCCTTGGACTGCCGCCGCAAGGGGCTGCCAAGCGACTACCACCTGCCGAAGGGCGTGCAGATCGTTTCCGCCACGAATCAGGACGAGCTCTGTGTCAGTACCGCGATCGCGCTGGACAAGGCCCTCGGTGGCTACCGCTATCCGGGCTGGGCGTTGCTGGAAGGTGATGATGGTGAGGGTGAAGACGATCTCGTCGAGCACGTCTACTAATCCTATGCCTGTGTGTGCCCACACACGCGCGCACGCACAGTCGCGCAGCCGTAGAGCTTGCGAGAGCAGCGCGTATACTTTTTCTCCTCCCCTCCTCCCTCCCTCCTCTCTCTCACACACCCACGTTGGGCTTTTTTTTTTCTTGTGTTTGGTTTCATGTTGTGGTTTATCCCTGAAATCGAATGAATCGATCTCTGGTCCGTGGCGTGCAAGGTTGGCCGAAAACGTGAGAAGAGAGGGCCCCAGGGATTCCGCACATGGGTTGTTGTCATAGTGCGCGTCGCTTTGTTTTTGCATGTCTGTTTGGTTGATATTGTGGTCTGTACCGTCATGTCTTTTTCTCTCTCGTTCTTTGTTCTTGTTGTTTTGTGCTCGCTCAGACATTGAGTCGTCAAGAAGAGGCGTTGAGGCTCCTTTTTCTGTGCTCCCCTCCGCTTCTTCCTTAGTTTCTTCGCACCATGTCTGAGAAGCCAAATCCGAAGACGATGGAGGAGGGGACAAAAGGGAAGAAGGAAGAGGGGCGACTGGCTGTCGCGATGGTCACGCTCGGTTGGCCCCCATTTCGAGCTGGTTCTTTGGTGTCTTAATATTTATTTAGTTGTTGTTGTGGTTTTCTGTGTGTCTGGGAGTGTGTGCGTGTGCGCTTTCTTTCGTTGTTGTGCTCCTGACTGCTCAGAAAAGGCGGGAGCCCTCACGCAACAAACACATCAAAAAAAAAAAAAAAAACTTACGCCAACGGTCGCGTTCGCAGATGGGCTACGCGCCGAAGTGTTCAGATCGGGAGAAGTGACTTCACGCGTCTGCCCCGCCGACAGACTCGGAAAGATGTGCACCGTCGTGCCTGGCCACCGCGGTGCCGTCGTCTTTTTTGACCACACTACCACGTGCCGCGATGCTGGCCCACACAAGAAGCAGTAGAATCGAATCAATGTGTTTCCTTCGTCTTCGGCTGTTCAGATCTGCCTTGGTCTCCATACACATGGCGAAATGAGTCTTCGCACGGTGAACAGGGAAACTTTTGGCTTTGCCTTTGGTCACGTGCCGTTCAAATCATATGCGCTCCATCACTCCTTCACTCACGCGCACACCCTTCCTCTCGCCCTTCTCACAACTATCATTGTGTTGCATGACCGTCAGTGTGGCTTTTTTTCACTTCGTTCTTGTTTTTTTTTGTTTTGTTTTGTTTGCGTGGTGATATCCATACACTCTGCTCTTCGCTGTGGAAGGCGTCGCTGTTATCGCTCCTGTTCGTCGTCTCGTGTTGTCTTCGTGTGTGTGTGTGGGTGTGTGTGTGGGTGTGTTCGCTCTGCTCATCTACTCGCCATCTGCATCACGGCAGTACTCACACGTATTCTCACATAGCCAGTCGGGCCTTGAACACAGCAGCCTTTGTTTTTGTTTTTCCTCCTTTGTGTGTAAAAAAACAAAAAGCCAAACGCACACGTTAAGCGTCATAAATCCTAACATAAGGGAAACGAAGAAGTAAAGACCACTCCAACAGCCGTGGTAGCACTCAAACCACTGGCACGACACGCATCTCGACACAGCCGCTAGTCCTCCGTTGTTGCGTGCATCATGTCGTTGACCACCGCGTTCCCGTTCCAAGCCTTCATGGGCGACCTCAAAACGCGCCAGATGATGGAATCGAAGGAAGGTATGTCCCTCTCCCTTCTCACACCGGAGGATATGGCGCGCCTAGCTTTTGTGGAGGTGCGCGTCAGGTGCGGTGAGGAAGATCCAGCCGCGCCGTGGCTCCCTGTGAGTCGCAAGAGCGGCACACTCGCCACCTTTTACGATACACGCATGGGAAACTTCGACGCGCGGACCTTTCCGACGCAGCCGTGCTCCACGTGCAGCCAGGCCCTCACTGGTAAGTTCGGCAACGAGCGCTGTCAAGGCCACTTCGGCTTCGTGAGTATGCCCCGCCGTCACCCGAACGACCCCTCGCGGCAGTCGGAGAAGATCTTCGTCATCAATCCGCACCTCGCAGAGGAGACGGAACTGCTGCTTCAGGCGGAGTGCTTCTTCTGCCATCGTTTCCGCGTGCCGGAGTTCGACGTGCAGCGCTACCGCCAAGCTCTGGCGTTGGTCGATGCGGGCCTGACTGGCGAGGCGCTGCACTTCCTGGATGTGACCATGAACTCCAAGGGACAAGACACACGAAACCGGCGTCGCCGCGATCCGAACGAGGAGATCATCAACGACGTGCACGGGCTGCGCGAGCACGTCGCACGCATTCTCCGTCAGCACCACGTCGGCGGCGGTCAGGGCGCCGCTGCGACCTCGGAGGAAGGAGATGCCCCTGCGGTGCCCGCGGCTGTGCGTGAGAAGGCGCTGAAGCCCGTCCTAGACATTCGCAATGAGCTCTGCAAGCAGGCGCTGCGCGAGTTCAAAGAATACATGTCTGTCTGCTCGCACTGCCAGTGCATCTCTCCCCGCATCACCACCAAGCACGGCCACCTCTTCTTCTTTTTCAACCGGAAGAATGCCGAGTTCAACGTCGCTCAAGGTGTGTTGACCAACGCGCAGCTGCGAATCTGGAATGAGGCGAACCAGCGCCACCAGCGCAAGCACACGTACTACACATCGACCATGGCTCGCGATCACATCAAGCAGTTGTGCCAGCGCGAAGGGGCCATTCTCCAGGCACTCTACCCGCACATGGGTGAGTCCACGATCCAGATGCCCTACGACTGCCCCCTACCCGCGAATCTGCTGTACAAGGTCTTTTTCACGGATAGGATCCTCGTCCCACCGCTGCCACTGCGGCTCGCCTCGGGAGTGCAGGTGTCAGAGACTGGGCGACTCTCACCCGACGATCAGACACGCGAGCTGTCGGCTGTGCTTGGCTATGTCCAGCAGATTGAGGCTTACTTCACGCTCAAGAACAACTCCACCGAGGAGCGCAACCTTGTCTCTGAGCGGCAGGAGATCGCCCACGAACAAAATCTGCGTAATTTACAGGCCAAGGTGACCGAGGTGTACACGAAGATGCTCGAGACCTTCGCGAAGAAGGAGGGTCTCTTCCGCATGCACATGATGGGCAAGCGCGTCAATCAGGCGTGCCGCAGTGTCATCTCACCCGACTACCTTGTGGAGCCCAACGAGGTCCTGCTCCCCCGTCCTTTCGCTCGTGGTCTGACGTTCCCTGAGCAGGTCACGAACTACGCCCCTGCCCGTGCGCTGCTTCTCAAGCAGTGTGTGATCAATGGGCCCGCTATCTACCCAGGTGCCTCGCACTTGGAGATTCGCTACGCGAGCGGCGAGGTGCGCTTCGTCGACCTTAACACCCCACCGCAGGCCCGTCGTCAGCAGGCACAGCGCTACTTCGCCATGGTCTCGCAGACCGGTGGCGCACTCATCGTCCATCGACACATCCTCGACGGTGATCGACTTATCTTCAACCGACAGCCCACACTGCACAAGGCGTCGATGATGGGGTACCGCGCCAAGGTGCTTTCCGGTCTCAAGACGTTGCGCTTCCACTACGTGAACGGCAAGTCGTACAACGCGGACTTTGACGGCGATGAGATGAACGTCCACGTCCCACAGAGCCTCGAGGCCAAGGCGGAGCTCGACTGCATCATGGACTCCAACATGAACTATCTTGTCCCGACCTCTGGTAAGCCGATCCGTGGTCTGATTCAGGACCACATTGTGGCAGGTGTGCTGCTCACACTGCGTGACAAGTTCCTCGATCACAGCACTTTTGTCCAATACGTGTTCAACGGTGTCGCCCCGTACATGCGCGCGCACGGTCGCCCCTTCGCGAGTACCGCCACGCTCACGGACTTGATACCCGTCCCGGCCATACTCAAGCCACGACCTTTGTGGACAGGGAAGCAGCTCATTTCTGTGCTCGTCCGCTACGTCACAGGCGCCGTGGAGGCTGCGGCGCGCACCGCTGGCCAGCGCACAAGTGGCACTGGCCCTGCCTGTGCGACGGCCGGTGTGACCCTGCATGGTACGTCGCTGGTGCAGCCAAGCGCTTACACGACCACCGATCTCTCCACGGGTAAACTGCGCGCGATCGCCAAGGCAGGTATGGACGATGATCACGTGCACTTCCTCAAGAGCGAGCTTGTGACGGGTGTGCTGTGTAAGAACCAGCTGGGCCCGGCAAATTTGTCTGTCGCACACGTCATTCACGAGATCTATGGACCGCACATGGTCGGTGAGCTCTTTGGGGCGTTCGGTCGCGTGCTGACGATGAGCCTGCAGCGTGAAGGTTTTTCCATGGGCATGGACGATATGTGCCTAGTGCAGGAGGACCGCCGCGCGAAGCTGCTGCGCGAACTCGATGATGCCCCGCTCGCCTTACCTGAAGATGAAGCGGACGTGATGCCGGCGATTATGGGTCTGGCCACGCAGCTACAAAAAGAGTTCGTGCCGGGCCGTATGTTAATCCCCTTTCCACGCAACCAGCTTCTCATGATGACCATGTCTGGTGCCAAGGGCAGCAACACCAACACCATCCAAATGGCGCTTGGGCTCGGGCAGCAGCTGTTTGACGGTCGACGCGTCAAGCGGATGAATTCAGGCAAGACGCTCCCCGCTTTCTTTATTGGTGAGAAGCGTGCCCGCTCCTTTGGGTACGCCATGGGTCGCTTCGCCTCCGGTATTCGTCCACCAGAGTACACCATCCACGCCATGGCCGGCCGTGATGGACTCATCGACACAGCGGTGAAGACGTCGCGCTCTGGTCATTTACAGCGCTGCCTGATCAAAGGTCTGGAGAGTCTCGTCGTCCATTGGGATCACTCCGTGCGCGACGCCAACGGCAGCGTCGTGCAGTTCATCTACGGTGGCGACGGGCTGGACCCGATGAAGGCCTCGTCGCTGCAAGCCTGGGATATGGCCAAAGACAACGTGTACGAGCTCTGCCGTAAGTACGGCGTTGACAGTGGCATGGAGAGCCAAGAGGCCGATGAGGCAGCGAGTGCACGTCCTTCGGCGACGCTGAAGCCGGGCGACGAAACGGACGCGGCGACGCCGTCAGGACGCCTGAGCCTCGCGGGTGGCAAGCGTGGACGCCCGGATGAGGCCCTCGCCGCACTGCGCGCCGCCCAGGAAGCAGCGATGAGTCAACAGGTGGCCGCGGACCCGCTTCCCGATAAGATGCGCCGTAGCCTTCAGACGTACCTGAACGGCGGCAAGGCCGACTACGTCCTGTTCCAGAAGGTCTCGCAGGTCGCTCGCTGGTCACAGCAGAAGAAGCTGACACAGAAGCTGCGCGAGAAGCGCGGGGAGACGGTGCAGTACTTGGACGGTGTGCTTGCCGACGTCACCGCCCGCAAGCGTCTGCGCGCGTACTGCGATGCCGGTGAGCCCGTGGGTCTGCTGGCGGCACAGGCTGCAGGCGAGCCATCGACGCAGATGACACTCAACACCTTCCACAGCGCAGGCTCCACCGTCACGCACGTGACTGAAGGTATCCCGCGTCTGCGTGAGCTCCTCATTCACGCGTCCGTGAAGCGGGCGGCCATCGTTGTGCCCGTGGAGAAGGCGACCGATGTGGACGAGGAGGCCCTAACGAAAATCCTGAACGCGGGTGTGGTCGCCAGGCTCACGGATTGTCTCGGCTCTGGTGCCGCCGCGGGTGCGGGTGCGGGTGTGGCCCCTCACAAGGGCTACCACTTCCACGTTGAGAGAGGACCCGAAAAAACGGAGCTGCTTATTTCGCTTCTCTTCTCCAAGCACCTTCTGTCGGTGAGTCGGGAAAAGATGTGCATGTCGTCTTCGGAGCACCTGGATAGCGTTAAGGCTGCGCTGTTGGCGATGGCCAAACAAATTGTGACAGTGCTGCGCGGTCGCGCGGACAAGGGTGCCGCAGGCGGCGCTGCGGCGCACACGGATGCCCTCCAGGAGGCGGTACAGGACCCTGCTCAGATGGGGGCCGTGGACACGGATGACGACAATGCACTCAGTGAGGTCGACGATGAGCCCGAAGACGGCGAGCACAGCACGATCGACGGCGACGCGCGGTCGTCGCAGCCACCTGCCACACCCAGCATGGGACCACGCCGCAAGCGTGGACGCCGCGCGGGGGCGGCGGCCGTCGCAGCCAACGAAGAAGACGCAGCCAAGGACAGCGACGACGACGAGGACGACGAGGACGAGGACGAAGGCGCACGCCGAGGCCGCGCGCGTCACAGTAAGGGCAAATACGCAAACGAGGAACTCGACGAAAACGAGAACGACGACGATGATGCACAGGCGCTGGCGGCGTCCAAGGCACAGGCCTCCGGTAAGGAGACGTACGACACGTTCAGTGCCGTGGTCGGCGCTTACGGCAACCGTAAGTTCACTGTCGAGATCGCGCCACTCAGCGTCGAGGCCGCGACGGCAGCTGGTATCGTGCCCCTGGGTGACGATCTTTTCATTGTCAACATCCTCATCGCCATGCCTCCGCACGTCGTAGCCGTCATCCCTGACGTTGTTGACCGCGCGCTCGTGCAGCAGACCCTTCCGTCGTGGCTCGCTCAGTTCGAGCACGTCAGCTTCACGCGCAAGGCAGACGACATCACAAGCGGTGAGCTAGTCTTCCAGGGCGCTAACGCAACGATTCGGCACGTGAGCGCGTTCCTCTCGCTCTTCACGCTGGGCACCAAGGCGATCAAAGTGCGGAAGGCCCGCTCCACGGACATTCAAGATATGCGTCTGTCGCTCGGTGTCGAGAGTGCGTACAAGTCTCTCTTCGACGAGCTCGACAAGTTGTTCCGTCGGTATGCTGTGGACTACCACCATCTCACTCTCATCGCAGACGCGGCCACTCACCGCGGTCGTTGGGAGAATTACAACTTCACGGGCGTCATTTCCCATAGCGCGAGTCCGCTGTTCCAGATGACCTTCGCGTCGTCGAAGCGCTTCCTGCACACATCGTTGACTCGTGGTATTGGTGACGAGCTCAACTCGATCAGTTCGGCCATCATGGTCGGCGAGCGGCCTCGCGTCGGCACGGCGTTCGCCAAGGTCTCGCAGGACCCGGGCATCCTCAGTGATGTCATTGAACGTACGTTCGCATAAACAACGTCAAGAAGGACAACGACGCCACAGGGGCTGCAGACGGGGCTCTCTGAAACCGGAGAACACAAAAACGAAAAGACGAAATGCGATGCAAAGAGAAAAAGAAACACACACTGACACTTTAATTTTTTTTTATTCAAGCGTTTAACACGAAAGAAAGGAAATGATGTTGCAGCACTAAGATGATTGTCCCCTATTTGATGGCGCACGGAGGGTCTAGACGATGCGTGTGTTGGTGAGCGCGCGCCTTGTCCTTCGCCTCTGCTTCTTTGCTTTTCTTTCTGATCATTTATTGGTGTCAAGAGACTGCGCGTGTTGTCGTCAGTCGCTCCACTCACGTCTTTGTTATTGTTGTTGGTGGTGGTGCTCTGAGACAGCTTTTCGCTGAGTTTGTTTCGCGCACACTTTGGTTCCCACATTAATGCAGTATAACTCGTTATAATCACGCTAACAAGAGCTTTCTTTTTTTTTTTCCTCCACTTAGTTCCTACTGTCCCCCCCCCCACACACACACATTGACAGTCACGCCTAATGAAGCGGTGATGTGAGCGTCACACCACATCCTTCGCCCTCTTTGAAACAGAAAAGCTCCACGAATATCTCAATCGCAATCCCCGCAGATGTAGCAGCAGCCACCAATGGTTGTGTGCATGGTTCCCAGCAGGTGGAGATACACACAAATCGCGGCACAGGCAGGCGCGCCTGCCTATGTGTGTGAGGAGCCCTTTCTGTCAACGAACTAGCATCGACATACGCGCACACAAACGGGTGAAGATGCGCGACGCCGTAAGCGGGTGGGTCTACGCGCGAGAGCGCTTGGAGCGGCTCGTGTCCCCGTATGTTCCCCGTTTTATAGATGCGTACATATCGAGGAATCGAAGTGACTTTGAGAGTTTCTTTTCACCGATTCGTTTTCTTTCTCCCGCTCCGCTTACCCTTCTGTCTCACCTTTCTTGTTTTACCACTGTGTGTGTGCGTGTGTGTCTGTGTGTTTCCGGGTACACAAGAGAATTCGTGTTTCGTTGGTTCCGGTCGTGTCCGCACGGCAGTCGTTGCCCTTCTCGTTACACGCAAGACACGTGTGAAATAAAAATAAAAAAAGGAAAAAAGACATAAAGTAAAGAGGAGGTCGACACGATAATGCAGCGCAGGCGGCTTGTCACGCTCCTCTCCGGTGTGAGTGCGCACCAAAGAGTGGCCTCACGCGACTTCACCTCAACCCCACCAACGCGTGCGTCCGTGGCAGAAGCAGAGGCCTCAGTGGAATCTGTGCCTTCCTCCACGTCTGCGGCGCTCACCCCTCAGGCTGCGGGCACTATGGCCAGACGTGCGGTGCTTTCACGGCTGCTCGAGCGTGCTGCAGACGCCCTCGCCAACTCAACGGCGGCGTTGGACGGCACAGCGTCTGACGCCATGTCCTCAACCGTTCTCGGCGTGTCATGCCCTCCAACGCGATCATCGTCTGTGCCTACGACGCCGAGTGGAAGCCCCGACGTCAGCAGGCATCGCGATCGCCAACGAGATGAGGTAAAAAAAGTCGATGACATCAAAGTCGCATTGGATTTATTCGCGCAGACCTTCTCCGCGACGATGCACGTCATCGAGCAACACCCACACGCTCACGTCTTGGCGAGAGCGAGCAGCCCGCCGGCCTGCAACACGCCCGCCGCTCCTCTGGAATCGGTGACTGTCGCAGCCGCCGCGTTGTCCCTGGGACCGGCACGTCAAGCGCACGCGCTCGAGAGACTGACCGAGGCGCAACAACTTGTCCTCGCATGCATCGCACTGTGCCGTCGCGTCTGGCGCCACGAGCAGGCGCAGTCGAATGAAAGCGGGGCACTGGCGACATCCGCTTCGCAGCCACAGCACTTGGCAGCGCGCGTAACAAGTGCATTAATGGAGGCGACCAGCAGGGCCGCGAAGCCGACGGGGGTCGAGCTGAGCTATCGTCGCCGTGCGCTGCGACAGCACCTGCGTCAGCGACTCGGCAGCGAAGAAGAGGCCGAGCGACTTCTCACCGGACGCGATGAAGAGAACGAGGGTAGTGAGCAGGTGCACGTCAAGACGCGGAAGAATCTCAAGGCTATGGTGCGGCGCGCGCTCTTCAGTGGTGCCTGCGACACCAGCACCAGTCTTCTCGGCCGCACGACACTTGAGCTCTTTCTGGCCCGGGCGTTGCTCGCGCATGCGGATGCGTGTGCCGGTGGGGTCGACGACGATGTGGATGCTGCAGGTGTTGATATGGAGAAGGTATTTCTGCGACAGGTCGCACACGCCATGTTGGTCACTATCACCACACGCACCTACCGATTGGATCGCATCAGCGCACGTGACGGGGTCCGCACACAGTCTTTTCACGGTCTGGATGCCTTCCTGAGGACACAGCTCTCCCATCTCGATGAGGAGCACAGCAAGCTGCACCGGCAGATCTCGACGGCCGACGAATGGCCGTCCGCGGTCGAAGGTGACGCGGAAACGGGTCGTCAGGATCATCGTCGGTACCGCGCTGTCGTGCGCTCGCACCTGCGTGCCTGCCTTGCTCTGTACGCCGGCGCCCTGCCTGAACTCGTCACTGCCGCTGTCATGGCGGACGCGGCGCACGCGTCTGCGGAACGCCCAGGCGCTGCGCGAGGGGACGTAACGAGGATCGAAGCGGTCGAACAGGAAGTCGGCGAGACAGCAAATGGAGGCGGAGATGGAGGCGCAGCGGGACGTGCGAGTACGCACCTTGTGCAGGTGCTGGAGACGCTGAAATACGGTTGGCGTCGTGGTGCTGGGAAGGTGCGGATTGAAGGCCCATCGCCCGCCGCGCTGTGGTGGCTGCAGACCGCCGCCGTGACCATGGACGCTTTCGCTGCGTGCGCGACACGCTCGATCCAGTTGGCGGCGGACACAGGCCGCAAAATCGACACCAACGCCCACAACAGTGACCACGAGAGTCCCGACATGCCAGGCGCCGCGGCGGAAGCCGAATTACTGACGAGGATACAAGCAGAGCTTTCAACGTTGCTGCACGACTTCTTCCACTACGACAGAGTCATCTTCTCGCACTACCAGCGTCTGACGCAGACGTCCTCCTCGGACGCATCGAGTGACGCGCGTGCGCCTGCGCACGAACGTTCGAGTCACCGACGTGGGCGTCGCTCACTGTTTCAAATAGAGCCACCCTCGACAGATACCAGCCATGGCCTTGGTGCGGTGGGCAGCGGGACGGGCAGCAATGCCCTCATCACCACAACAAGCGCCACGAGGCGCGATGGCAGCGGTCACGGTGATGGATCCGACAGTGTGCTGCGTCCGGTGGCCAAGGTGAGCGAGTCCCTCGGCGATGCGCGCCGACGCGGCGCCAGCCGCTTTGTCGCACGTAACCGCGCGCTGCTGCAGGACGGTATCCGCGTGACCGGCGCAACAACCGCAGAGGCTCTCTCCGCCGCTGCTGCGGCTGCGGCGACCGCCTCGAAGAAGAGTAGGCGTGGGCGGAAACGGAAGAGCAGCGCCGCAGCAGACGCGGAGGGAAATGAGCCGCCCTCCGTGAGCGAAACGGAAGAGGCCTTCAGTGCACTCTTTCACATTTTCGCCCTTCTCCGCACGTCGCCAGGGTCGCTGGCGTCGCGCTACAGCATCACTCTAGACCGTACGTCGGAACTCGAGGAGACGTGGTTGACTGTGCTGCGCGCGATGCTGCGGCTGGAGTCTGTCGTGCTGGGTCCGCCCCCTGCGCACGAAGCTTTCCTCGAGCAGCAGCGACGCACGCGTTTTCGCCAAACAGCCGCCACCATCATCGCGGCCAATGAACAGAAAACGGTGAAGCTGACCGCAGCAGACGGGAAGAGAAAAAGGGTCAAGAGCAGCGCGCACGCTGAAGGCGCAGCGCAGCCATCCAGTGAGTTCGTCAACCGCCTTGTCGACGCTCTGCAGCCATCTGCAGCGGATAAAAAGCTGCCGCGAAGTGTGTTGACGGCATTGGACGCGGTCCGCTATCGCCTTCTCACCGACGCCCTCGCTGCCGCGACTACGGCCACCACGACGGCACCATGGGAGGATCAGCTCCACCGTGCGCAGCAAGCCGCACTTGTTGCCCTTGACCGTGTTGTGCAGGCCGTGCCGCGTACCACACTGGACAGTGCGCTCCTCATCACAAACCGCATGACAGAGGCCCTTTTGCTCGTGGTGGACCGCAGCGAGGATTTGTCTGCATCACGGTCACCATTCCACCGACAGGCTGGCGTGGCGAGCCGCTACCGGACGACACTGCAGATGCATCGGCGCTCGCTCTTAACGGCGCTGACAATGGGTGCGCAGGAGGTGGTCCTCGGCAACGGTGCGCTCGCCAACGGGGTGATCGCCACGTGGTGGTTCAAGACACTGCCCTGGTCCTCATCATCTGGGACTGAGGCCGTCCTTCACGCCGCGCGCACCCTCGGCTTCTCTCGTCGGCTGGGCACAGCGACCGCGGCGCTGCAGTCGCGCCATCGTCTGCTCTCGATCGATGAGCGTCTGGACAAGGTGGAGGAAGCTGTCGGCTGTCTGGAGAAGAGTGTAGTGCGCGATGGCCGTTCCGATGTGTGCGTGGACCTGGCAGCGCGTCAGGCGCTCGTCGCCGGTGCCCTCA
This sequence comes from Wallacemonas rigidus, assembly GCA_030849045.1. Taxonomy (NCBI): domain Eukaryota; phylum Euglenozoa; class Kinetoplastea; order Trypanosomatida; family Trypanosomatidae; genus Wallacemonas; species Wallacemonas rigidus. Next base: position 102,427 of record JASAOL010000581.1, on the reverse strand, counting down.
GCCAACTCATTACCGTAGGTCGTGAACTGCGCGCGATGGGGGGTCTGTCAGGCTGGAGTGCGACGGCTGCGGTGGATGTCCGTCACAGTGACTCTGCCGCCGCTCGCAAGCGAGCCTCGCAGGCATACAGGCGGTTGACGGCACTACTTCACGCTGACGGTGAGCTGGTGCTCTTGTCCAGCTTCGCTGCCGGTCTGAGGGCGTGGCACGACGCCTCGCGTTTGTTCGCACGAGAGCTTGGCGATGCCTCGGCCGCTGCGTCTGAGGTGCCAGCGGAGAAGATTGCCGCCGCGTTTCTCCCCCTCACACTCTCCGCGATTATCGCCAGTCTCGACCTATCTCGTCAGCACGATGACCCGAGTACGCACGCCTCTCTCTGTGAGCACGCGCTGCTGATTCTCTCTGCCCTTTGTGAGCACGCCGCGGCCATGGCCACACGTGACGCTGTGGCAGCCATGACCGGTCGTCAGGCACACTCCCCTTCCGCCGCATCCGCCTGTCCATCTACGCACGACTCTGCGGTGTGGGAGCGGTGGCGTACAGCACTAGCGCAGATATGCACGTACTGCCTGGGCTGGTCCTTGCGTGACACAGGCTCGGTCCACAACACCGCCGCCGATCGCGCCGCCATGTTTGTGGCTCTCTACACGCACTATTCGCTCCCGCTCGGCGAGGTTGCGTGGCGGGAGGAGCTTGACCGACGCCTACCGCGTGCCTCGCCGCTTCGCTTGTTCGTCTTCGTTCCCCCTGAGCCGGCGCGTACACGCGGTTATCCCAGCGCCTACTCACCTCCACAAGATGTTTGTGCAGGTGGTGGGTTCCTGCTCTTTCTCGATCACAGCAGCCGCTTGTTGCTGGCGGACTACCACTGTCGTCCGTACCACACAACGGTTCAGGAGCGCTCCGTGGAAGCGCTGCGTGAGTTCCAGCACGCGCTACACACGACGACGGACTTTGACGTGCTGGATGGACTGGATCGAGAGGACGGCTCGGGCGCGACGGCAGCGGCCACCGCATCGGTCAAGGCACGCGTGCAGGCTCAGCAGCGACGCGCACGTGCGTGGTTCGCCCTGCGGGCGTCGCTGGCGCACCGGGCCGGGCCATTGGCTACCTTCGAGGTCGCAGACGTCACCCAGTCCCACGCCCTCCACCCACTTGTTCGCTTCATGGAGAGCCACGCCTCACTGCAGCTTCACCGCTGCACACAGCTTCAACTCGGGTCGGCGACAGCAGACACGCCACGCACGGCTGCCCCGGCACGTCCGGGCGAGGCGGCGGTCGCGCTGGATGTCCACAGCAGCGCAATGCTTCTCCTGCGGTTCATCGGGGACCTGCACTTGTCGCATAGCTGGGTCATGCTGTGTGCGGCGTTCCGCGTCGCGCAGCTCGCGCATCGCGCCGAAACGATCCTCGGCGCGCGTGAGACGATCCCTCTGCGTGTTGCCGGCCTCTCTACGGTGCTGGGCCTGCTGCAGGCGATGCCCACACCGCGCCGCAGCGTCCGCCTACGCACCTCGTTCCTCACGGTGCTGCAGCGGCTCACCGATATGCTCTCCGCCTCGAGCACCACGCTCTTGGGCATGCGCAACGGGGCCGCTGTGCGTGGCTGGCTCGCGCGCCCCAATCGCGATGTGTACCGCGGTGCCATGTTCGGCGTCAAGCAAACGGTGCTGTACGTGCAGCGGGAAGCGACGTGGTTCTGTGATGACGCGGCCACAGCGCTCGTGGCAGCCGAAGCGGAAGAGCGAGAAGCAGACGCGGACACGGAAACCGAGAACGCGGCGCACGCGCTTGGGGACGGGGGAAGACCACCTGCCGCTGTTCGTGCACCGTACTACACGGCAGCGTACAGAGACAGTCGTGATGCGATGTCGCTGGAGAAGGAGTTCGTGCGTTTCGTCGCGATTCTCCGCAGTGCCCTTGAGTTGGTGCTCGAGTGTGTGCGGCACCACGCGCTGCAGCAGCGCGTCATTGACGGTGAGCTGACCAGCGTGCTCACGACGTGCTACGATGTGCTGTGTCAGCTCTTCTGTGATGCGACGCGGACGGTGCTGCGTGAAAAAGCGAGCAACGGCAAAATGGGCGCATCCTTTGCGGACGAGCACGCAGAGCTTTTTCTGGCGGGTCTCTCGTTGGTCGCGTCCGTGAATGTCGTGCAGCAACACGATCCGGCCGGGATCTTCTTCCACGGCCGCGCGCTGAGTCAGACCAAGGCGGTGCTGAGCGCCGTCGAGGCGTTGCTGGACGCGACGCCCACGGTTCATGAGGCGCTGCAGACGGCGTTCGCGCGCTTCATCACGAGCGGGTTCTACACGCGGGATCTTTCTTGGCGCCTCGGTACCATCCTCTACGGTCGTACAGACGTCACTGCGCTTGTCGTGGCCCTTTCGACTTTTGCAGACACGGCTCTACGTCAGCCCGCTGCCGCCCAACTGTACGGGAAGGCCTGGTACCGACTACAGGGGGAGCTGCTTCAACGCGCCTCAGACATAGGCGCTCACGAGGCGGCGTCACAGAACCTCAAAAAGCAGAGAGCGCCGAGAGCGAAGAAGGCACAGCGTGGCGCGTCAGACGCGAGTGTGAAAAAGGTGGCGTTCCGTGTGCCGTCGCGGCAAGAATTTGTGCTCGCGGCCAGCGCCTTCAACGAGCTCCACGCGCGGTACCACCAGACACACAGCGATGCGCAGAGTCTTGAGGGTGGCGTGGGCGTCTTTACACCCGGTCGCAACGCTGAGGCCCGTGCGGCACAAACACATGAGATGACAACACCACCACCAGCAGCAGCAGCAACACGCGCAGCGCTGCTTGATTGGTCGTGCGACACGGCGCAGCTCGCGGCAGCTGTCATCGAGGCGCCAGCTCTCTCTACGCACGCCGACACGCTTACTGATCCCAACTACACAATCAAGAATGTCGAGGAGGAAGAGACAGAGGACGTGTACGGAAGCGGGGCGGATGTCGCCACGGATGCAGCAAGGCCCACGTCCGCAGCCCATACTGGCCGTGTTGGTTTCGTCTTTAACGCCTATATTGATGTCGCCGATGCGGCCGCTGAAGGCGTGCTCACCGCCGAGGAAATCATCGGCTCGGTCATTCAACAGAGCCGTGATCTTGGTCTGGTGAGTGGCGCTCTCATTTCACACGATGCGACCGCGTCCGACGGCACCAGCGTGGTGGTCAACGGTATGACGCCACAAGTCCGCGTGGCGATGGAGAGCTACCTACACAACTTAGTCGCCCTACTTGAGCTCTATCCACTCTCACAGGTGTGCACGCACCCAGCTGGTGCCGCACCTCTTTTCCGTCTGCTCGAGCCGTGGCTCGCACTGCGAGAAACGAGTGAGCTAGCGAGGTCTGCACACGGGACGACGACGAAGCTTTGGCGCCTCCTTGCTGACAAGGTCCGCACAGAGGCGGTGGCGCCCCACGAGCATGAGTTCTCCGCCTACCAAGCACAGCTCCTCCAAGCGGTCTATCGTTTGCGTACAACACAACGCGACGCCACGGCGGCGACTCCGTCTGCCACCAGCCGCGCAGGTGAGACGGATATATTCCATGTACCAGGATGGTTTTCATCGGCGGCACGCGAGGCGGCAACAGCGCTGTGGGTGTCGGAAGACGAGGCCGAGCTTAGCTGCAGCGATGATGTTCGCTCGCTCCTGCCAGACAACACGTCGTCATCATCGTCGTCTTCCCCGGTGGTGTACACCACGCACGACGCCATCCGCACGCCGGTCTTCCCGTCGGTCATTCCACTTGAGGTGACGATGGTGCTCTTACGCGCACTGCTGCGTGGCGATCGCCGGGTGCCGCAGGTGCGTGATCTCGCGGACGGCGTGGCGGCGTACGCGGCGCGACAATTCGTGCTTCTGCGCACGCGCCTCGACGGCTCCGCAGTGAACATACTTGGCGTTCTGTTGGCAGAGCCGGGTGTGCGAGCGGCGGTGCTCGGTGGGTTGCATGAAGAGAACAACAAGACAAGCGGTGGTAGTACCACTATCGGCAAGAATGGCTACAGTTGTGCCGCGCAGAGTCGGCTGTGGCTCACCCTGGGTCTGCCGACTCGCAGCGTACACAGCAGCCGTGTTCGTGACGCCCTCTTCACTGCCGAAAAGCGCGGCACACTGGAAGCCGTCTTTGCCGCGGCCGGGCTCGACGTGCAGAAGGACGCGGGAGGCTCTGTGGAACAGGCGGTGTTTGAGTACATGCGTGCCACCGCGCTTTACGCGAGGCTGCTCTCCACCATTGCATCGGTGTTGTTGCGCTACAAGTTGTACGGTGACCTCGTCGAGGACTCCGTTCGCGCGCTCTTCTTCAGCAAGTCGGTCGCCCATCTCAACCAAGCCGGCGTCTACCTCGGCGACAACGACGGAAATGGGCATTTTACCGGTGCGAAAGGACAGACGCGGGAGTCGGAAGAGGTCCCGATAGAGCACCCGCTACGGCGCCAGCTAAGGCGGCAGACGGAGCCGAGTCTCGTCAACCGCAATCTGTTTGAGTCTGTGATGCTGCACTACTTGAACGTGAGTGTCGCGATGACGCACCACGCAGACGCCCTCTACCACGTAGCCGCCGACCGCGTGCTGGCACTGGCTGAGAAGCCGCTCGCACACACCTCTGTCGATGCCCACGTCGCCGACGCCGATGGAGATGGACTGATGGCCTATGCGGAGGAGGTGCGTCACCTGGCAGCCGACGCCCTGCAGGGTACACTAGCCACACTGGGCTTCCTCGCTGGCCGGACGGACCTCACGCATGTGCGGTGCGCCGCCCATCAACTCATCAGCACCTGCAGCTGCGACCCATTGGCCCTGCCGCGCGCGTTTGAGGCATTTACCCGCGCGCACCCTACACTCAGCGGCCCCGCGGCGACCCGCGCCTTCACGGCTCGCCAAGGACGGCTCGCCGTGTTACGGCAGCAGCACCCTGCGGTAGAGGTGGGCAGCCCGACCATGCTGGCTGTGCTCACGCCGTCGTACTTTGAGCGCAGTCTGACGTACACGATGCCGCGTGCCCAAAGCACCGCCGTCACTCCCATCGCAGCCAGCTTCTGCTTCTACATGCAGCAGCGCCACGTGGCACTCGCGCCTCTCTTGGCGGCTGTCGCTGAGCTCTTGGCCTCCACGGTGGTGCGTAACAGCGCGCAGAAGATGCTTTGTGAGAAGCTCGCGCGTGCACTCCTGCAGCGGCCGGACTTCCGCCTCGCTCTCGCACCACCCACGGTAGCCAGCGGAAGCAGCAGCGTCGAGAGCCTCCGTGGTGGCTTGGGGACGGGTGGTCGCCCACCTCTTGGCGGCGTGGATGGGGATGCTGTACACGGCAGCGGCGGACGCTTCGAGCCGGGTCACAGCAGTGGTGGCAGTCCAAGCACGGGCGGCGCGCCCAGCAGCCCCGCTGGCGTCGTCAGTGCGTTGCCGAACGAGGTCCTCATCCCCTTCCTCGCCGCCATGACCCGCGGCGATGTCCAGATCACCAAGTCCACGCTCGCGCAGCTCCTGCACACGGTGATGCGCATGCGTGTCGATGTCTTCGGTGAGCCACCCATTGCTGCGCGGCAGGCCAAACTCAGTCTTGTCGGAGGCGGCGGCGTGCAGCACGTGGGTGGCTCTTTCGATATCGCCAATCCGCTTTATGCGCAGCGCCCGTCGCCCGCCGCCACATCGCAGCCTGGCGCGGGGCACGGGGACCACGCGCTGGCAGTGACCGCAGACCCGCTCACATCCCATGTGCGCACGGATAGCGAGGAGGAGGAAGAGGAGAGAGTCGCGGCAGCGCAGCGCTCGCAGAAAGACCTGGCCCTGCTCGAAGGCTTCTCCGCGTCCGGCAGCAGCGACAGTGCCAGCGCCACACACCGTCGTGCGCTCGCCTCCTTGAATCTCTCACTACCGGCAGCGATGGAGGTCGCCATGCACCTCGGCGCCTCACGCCACTTGACCAAGTCGGAGTCCGTGCGTGCGCGCAGTCTGCTCAAGGCCGCAGACGACGCACGCCGCGAGCGCGTTGGGGCGTATCGCTCGATCATCCATGCGGCCGCTGCCGGTGGCCACGCACGGCCCGATGACGCCACGCCCGTGCAGCCGGTGCTGGACGCGACCCTGCATATTGAAGATCCTACGGACTACGGCGTCGCTATCCTTCACGTCCAGTTCGCTCTCCGCAAAGTCGTACATGCCGCGTTCCGCCGCCTCGGGCCGCATCAGACGCCGGCCTCGCTCGCCATGATGACGGACATGCTTTATGCGATCGACCCCAGCTTCCGGGTGCGGCGGGAAAAAGACCCGGCACGTGGCGCGCAGCCTTCGGGCAGTGGAGGGTCAGGCGCGCCGTCACACACGTTGCCGGAGTTCCCACTCGACCCCATGTTGACCGGGACGATACGCATTCTACTGGCCCGAGCCCGCCTCAGTGCACACGCGGTCGGCTACGGTCCGAACGGCGCACCACAACGATACCTGACCGCCTCGTCCGCCACAGACGACGCTTCGAGTCTGTCTGGAAGCACAACGCCGCCTGGCACGTCCCAGCCCGTGCTCTTTCCTCTCACCACCATCAGCGCGACCACTGCCATCCAAGCGAAGAAGAAGCATAAGAACAAGTCGACGCCCGACGATACGGTGGCTGGTGCGACAGACGGCTTGGCGTCCTTTGAGAGTGATACGCACAGCCCACAGGCGTTGAGGCTTAGGCAAACGCTTGAGGAAGAGGCTGGGGTCTCCGTCGCGCTGACCACGTCCGTCATGCCCGCATCGGCCAAGATGAAGATGCGCCAGGCCGTGCGTGCCGCGTTACGCCAATCGCGATCGGCCCTGTCGATGCGCCGCAAACTGCAGCAGCGCCGTGTCAACCGCACACAAACTCAGTAAACGGATCCACGCCAGCACACGCGACGGAGGGTAGGGAAAAACAGGCATACTTCACAGCTATAAGCTCTGTTTCCCTACCCCCTCCCCCTCTCCCCCTCTCCTGTCTCGAAGGCGTGAAGACAGGGTTTATCTCTCCTATCCTCACTTTTTAATCTTCCCCCGTACTCCCTAGCTTATTGGCGTCGACTATTGGGTTCTCACAGAGTATTCATGGCGTTCACAGCACCCATCCTTGTGCGATGGTGTTTTCCCTCCCCGTTAAAGTAGACATGCACAACGAGTACAGGTGCGACTGCCAGGTGATGGTGCGAGAGCATGCGGTTACTTTGCTTTTTTTTTTTTTCCAACGTGCGTGGCCGCTCTCAGCCGTCCTGACAGACTCGTTTCGCTGCGCCAAAGACACGCCACTGAGCTTCCCAACAGTGGCAGTGGCTGCGTGCATCTTCCATCATCACGCTCGCAGGGTGTACGCCGTACAGAGCGCTCCCTCTGTCTGTCCCTCCGTCTATCCCTCCCCCCACACAAACATATCTCGACTCATATATATCCTTTCCTTTCCGCCTCTCTCTCTCCCTTCCTGTCCCTCTCCCTCTTGATGACGCTCTTCTGGCCAACAAAGAAGTCTTCCCAGAGTAACACCTGTGTGTGCCTTTTCCCTTTCGATTCCTTTTTCAACACTCTTTCTGTCTCTCTCACCCTCTCTTCGTTCGTTCACTGGCTCACTCATCGCCTTGAAGAAGAAGAAAACGAAAAAAGAAGCACAAGTCTTCACGCCTCTCAAGAGGTAGGCCTGGGGAAGAACGAAAACAAAAACAAATCAGTTGTGCACACTCTACTGTACATCGGTGTCGTCTCTAGCATCCCTCAAGACTAAACGGATTCAGCAAAAACCAACGTGTTCCTACAGGAACATCGATAACTGAGGAGAGTTGGGTCTGAAGGAAAAAATAAAATAAAATAGCAGTGAGCAGCAGAAACGGAGGAAGACGGTTACCGCGCCGATTATCGAGTTTGTCTACACTATTTGGTGACTTTGTGGCATACCAATTGCGGTGCCACGTCCGTGAGCCACCAGTGTGTATTCTCGCACTCGCATTTCCGTTTTCCTCTTGACGTCTTTTCACAGATCTTTGTCCCCTCTTCGTTCTCTTTTTCTTTTTTTCTTTTTCGTTTTCTTTTCCGAGGTCAGCAGCCACTGCACCGAGAGTGATTGAGGTATTTGGGTCACTGACACCACACGCACATACCGTACGTTGAGAGATTCCAAGTACTTCTTGGCTCGTTTGCCTGGCGGTTGTTTCTTTTCGTTGCGCTCCGAGCTCTTTACTGCATTCTTCTGTTCGGTCTTGGTTTGGCTTTCCTTTTTTTTTTTTCTCTTTTTCTGTTCTTCCTTTTCGATCTCTCTCACACACGCATATTTTCGATTGGGTCAGACGCACAATGAATAGTGCTGTGGTGCCGTTGCACGCCGAGGAGGACGGTGTTTACACCCCTAGAAGAGAACGCTCACGTTATGCCTCGCCGCACTCGTCCGTCGACACCGCCGGCTCTGTAGGTGCTTCCCGCAACGGCAGGACTGGTAACGGGCTCCAAGGTAGTGTCAGCGGATCTGAATGCGCGAAGAACGTCAGCGGCAGCCACAATCGGGTAAACACAATCTGGAACGGCGGGGCCACCGACTCGGGAGATACTGTGCTGACCGACTCTTCGAAACACACATCGCTGCGCAGCAGTGGCAATGGCACAGACGGGCAGCACAAGGCCTCCACGCTCCCCTCGGACCCAAGCGCTGCCGCGGCGGCAACCAAGGTGCCACCGCACGCTCCACTTCCGCCCCTGCCTCCGCCCCCACCCGTGCGACCTCTCAGCGACACGGCCTCCACAGCTAAGAGTCCTGCGTCAGCGAAGCCATCGCCATTAGTCTACAAGAAGCCCAGCAACCCGCGTGAGGCGCTCTCTCAGGTGAACGGCACCACGTCGCCGCAGAAGTCACCTGCCGTCACCAGCGCGGCCAACGCGGCGCCCACATTGAACGCGAGTACACCGCAGCGTTCAGTGTCGCCGCAAAAAGTAGCGCAGCCACCGTTGCTGCCGTCCAGAACTCGCTCACCCGCCAGCTCAACCCAGAGTAGTCTCAGCATGGACAACATCAGCAATGGCGCTGCGGGACGCTCTGGTCGGCCACCCGTCGGCATAGGCCACACCAGTGCGAACACGCACCCTGTGCAGGCAGCAAAACCCCAGCTAGCGTCGGCCGTGCAGTCCTTTAACGAGCGGCTGATCAGCGGTCGGCCATCCTCTTCCGTGAGCTCGCCTTCTATCACGTCGCGTTCACCAACACCACGCACGACACCCGCTGCCACAGCGAACAACAGCGCGATCAAGACGAATGGCGCCGCCGCCAACGCGTCGACAGCGAGGCCCGCCTCTGCACGTCCACCGGCCGTCCCTGTTCCACCGCGGTCATCGGGCATCTCCCCGACGTTGACTAACTCAACTAACACAACGATCACGACGAGTAGCAGTCGCAATTCCACAGCGGCGGCGAATGGCGGTGCCACGTCGCCCGTGCCGCACACACCGGCATCCTCTCCTTCACCAGGTGTGCACAGCAATGGCCGTGGGCCGCAGCAAGCGGCGCCGAGCAGCGGCGCACCCAAGTCGGCGTCCTCACTCCCCCCGGTGGCGACTTCAAGCACCCCGCTGACGCGCGCGACTTCGGATGCGACCTCGCTCGGTGGTGGGTCCTCCGTGACAACGAGTATGAACCAACAGCGTCGCGTCACAGTCCCAATAGTGCGTCCGCAAAGGACGGTTCCCACGGCGGGGTCAGGGGTAGCCACGACGCCGACTGCGCAGAACGGTCCAGTGATGACCCATCCTCAGCCGATGAACACGAACACGGCCAGGCCAGCGGTGCCGCGACCGGCGACTCATAGCGCCACCAGTGGCAGTACCAACAACAACAACAACAATGGCAATCGTGTCAGCAGTAGTAGTACGCCCGCGCGCACAACGCCGCCCGGGACGACTACCAATGTACGACTCACACCACCAAGCTCCGCCGCACCGGTGCCCCCACGTCCGAGCGCGTCTGCAGTGTCAACAGCCACCGTAGCTGGCCCGCCGCCAACACAGCGCCGCGTGCCACTCGAAGCCTCTCCAGCCAACAAAGTATCAACAACAACGACAACAACGGCCGCAACCACGGCACAAGCGCCGGTGAGGCGTGCACCGTCCACGAACACGGCAACAACCGGTACAGCTGCGTCGCCAACGCCTGCGCGTACGACCAAAGGTCCACATGGTGTGAACACACCCAAGACAGCGACACAGCCAACGTTGTCCCCGACCGCCACCCCTGCGAAGCCGAGCACAGCGTCTGCAGCGGCGGCGACGACACCAGCGACAACAACGTCGCAGGTGCCTCGGGCCACACCTTCACCAGGTAGAGTCCAAGCGCCAGCCATGAAGGCCAACATGGTGGCGGCAAGCAGCAGCAGCACCAACAGTCCGAAAGCGAACCATGCCAGCAGTACGGGCGACGAGGATGTCATCGCTAGTGCCGCGTCGACAAAGCGCAACCTTGGTATCAAGCCCGTCTCCCCATCCAATCACAAAGGCTCTCCAGGCAAGCCACTCGACGGCCCCAGCACCCCTGCGACGGCATCGCCGACCAAGAGCAACAGTGGTCCGCTTGTGACCGCACCCGCGCGTGGTGGCCGTCAACGCGGCCCTGTCGTGCCCCCACCACCGAGCACATCGACGGCGGCCGCTCCGAAGCCGGGGCCGTCGCTGCTCCGCACGCAACGCTCGTCGGATGAATTAACCGACGCGACAAACAGCTCGCTCGAGCTCAGTGTGGACGGCAACCCCACACGTGGCCGCGCCTCGCCGGCTGCGAGTGCCTCGCCCGGTATCAGTACACGCACCACAGGCGCATCTGCGAAAACGTCGACTGCCGGTTGTAACACGAATGCCAACGCCTTGCTGGACTCACCAAAGCGCGGTGTGGGTCTCCCTTCTTTTGGGACAAAGCCCGCGGCCGGAGTTCGTGCGGACGAGGAGGAGGAGGAGGAGGAGCGCGAAGAGAAGGGTGGCTACGTGTCGGATGGCCCCAAAACACCGCGGGCTGCGAAGCGCGAGTCGCGGCGCAATCGTAGCACCGGGAACAACCAGCGTAAGCACACCAGCTCCGCGGACAAGAAGCACAAGAAGAAGCCGGCTGTCTCGTCTGCCGAAGAGCTCGCTACCCTCGCGCAGTACCTCGATCACGAGGAACTTAATTTGTCCATGTCCACCTTTAACAGCGTCCAGGTATTGGCGCAGTCCCACACCCTGCGTGTGCTGAACCTCAAGGGCAGCACGCTGAGTAGCGAGGGCCTGCGAGGCTTGGGGAATGTGCCGACCCTGCAGAGCCTGTGCGTCTCACACATGCGCAAGCTCCACTCTCTCGTCCCGCTCATCACCACCGCCGCGAACACACGCTGTGCGTTGCAAGAGATCGACGCGCAGTGCACACCGCTCGACGACAAGGGCATCCAAGGTCTCGAGAAGCTGCCGCGGTTGGCAAAACTGGATTTGAGCATGACCACGGTGACCGACGTCAGCATACTGTCCGCGAGCCGATCGCTGAGGGAGCTGTACGTCTCTGTCACACGCCTCACCAACGCGGGTATTGTCGGACTGGAGAAGGTTCCAACCTTGACGACGCTCAACATTGCTCGCACGAAGGTGACCTCCATTGTAAACATCACAAGGTCACACTCGATCGCCACGCTCATCTTGTACTCGTGTAAGGTGGACGATGCGGGGCTGCAAGGCGTGCAGCACATGCCACGGCTCACCACACTCGATGTGAGCACCACCAAGGTCACAAATTTGTCCATTCTCGAGACCAGCACATCGCTCAAATCGATCAAAGCGCAGTGGCTGGCGCTCAAGAACTGCTGCGACATCATTCAAGAGCGCCGCCAGCAGATGGATCGTCTTGCGCTGGAGAGCTCAGGGGTGTTACGCAGCGAGCAGGAGGCGGGCTACTCAGGTCTGGCGAAGATTCCCACGTTGGAAAGCATCGACCTGTCCTTCAACACGGTTCGCAGCGTCAGCTCACTGTGTGAGAGCAGGTCACTTCGACGTCTAATTTTGAGACGCACGCGTGTCGACAACAAGGGCATTGAGAATATTGACAAGCTGAGTCGGACGCTTGAGGAGCTCGTCGTGACGAACATCACTGACGGCGTCGACGAATCCGAGGAGGAAATGAGCTCACTTGGGAGCGGGGGCACGACGGGCGGTGTGTCGGCGGGGATGCTGAGCAGTGTACTCAACCTCGCCGGCCTGGCGCATCTGTCGAGTTTGGATTTGTCCTACACGGATGTATTTGATCTGCGCATGCTGCAGGTTCTCAAGCACCTGAAGGAATTGTTCATCGTCGAAACGCTGGTCACCGTGGATGGTCTGCGCGGTATTGAGCTCATCCCCACACTCGAGGTGTTGGACGTATCGCAGACGAGCGTCATGTCGCTTCAGTTTTTGGTCGCAGGGGCAAAGGCGCTGCGGAAAATTGTCGTTCGCTCGAATCGCAACGTGCGCGGGTTCCGCCTCGGTCACCTGGAGAATCTTCCCCGGCTCGAGCACCTGGACATGAGTGACACCGTCGTCGAGGATGTACGTCTCATGTGGACCTCCGCGTGGCATTTGAAGGAGCTCGTCTGGCGGTGGAAGGAGCGGTACGAAGCGACTGGGTTGGTCGCACCGCTCGAGTGCTGGGTCACCTCGGAAAGGCTGTCCGGTATCAACAAGCTGCCTAACCTGACTCTGCTCGACCTTTCGAATAGTTCTCTTCACAACTTGGCTTTCCTCGAAGGCAGTCGCTCTCTGCGCCGCGTGGTGCTTGATGGCAGTCGCCTACTCCGCGATGATTGCGTGGCCTCCCTCGCCAAATGCCGGGAACTCGACACGCTGGACTTGTCAAACATCCCCCACTTGACGAGCGTGTTGGGTTTGAGGAGCTGTGTGGCCCTGAAGGAGCTGCGGCTCGCCAACACGGGCGTCACGAGCAAGGGTATAGAAGGCATCACCCAAATGCCACAGATGAAGGCCCTCGACATAGCCAACACGCCGGCCGAGGAGGAGATGCTGCAGGCGATGGGCGAGAAGGCCGTGACATCGTCCCATGTCAACGGTGTGAACATGAACAACAGCTTCTCCTATACCCGGCCACAGAGCCGCATGATGGAGGAGAGCAGCTTGGCAGACGTGAGCATGATGGACATGAGCGCAACACCAGCGCAGTTCCGCGTGCCGCGGCGCCGTCGCGTCTCCTTCGTGGCCAGTGACGGCCCCTCGAGCAAGGAAAGGAAAGAGAACAAAAAAAATTAAGAATTACAAGAGCGAAAGGACACTGAGGGAAAGCAATGTGGTCGTGTGCGACAGCGCGACGTGTCGGGTGGCGTCTGTCTGGGTTCGCGCGCGTGTCCTCTCGTGAACGGTGCTCATCTACGCACGCTCAGCTGGGCAGCAGGTCTGCCAGCCGCCTTCTATCGCCTTACATCCTTCCTCCTTTTTTTTTTCTTAAATGTGTATGCGTGTTGTTGTTATTAGCGATGTGCCTACCGCTGTCCCGCACGGCCGTGAAGATCACGGTCTGCTGCCGGTCAGGTGTGTGGTGCTTCTCCCTTTTTGTGTTCCTCCACTTCCCTTGTTTCCTTTCTTTTCTCTCGTTTATTTATTCCCACTCAGCATTCATTCTTCATATGATTTATTGGTTCTCTTTTGTTTTTTTTTTTTTGTCCGTGTGTGGCTCATCCTCCTATTTGCTTAGTTGCTCCCTAAGTCATCGGTGTCATCGTCGTTGGTGTAGGATTTTTTTTTTATTTGACACCTCCTGTCCCAGCATCGTAAAGTGAAAAGAAACGCGACACAAAACCGTATCCTCGCGTAGCGTGATCCGGGGCTTCTTTCGAAAAAAAAAAAATCAGGTTCAATGTGCTCCATTCTGATGCTCTGCTACGAATCACGTGCGCGTAGAGCATGCGTGTTGGTACGTGTCTTGTTCTTCGCTTTGCTGTTCCACCATTTCTCTCGCTCAAGGGATGTGCGCGTGTGTGACGGTGTACTATTTCTGCTCAACGATCGGATGTTCATGTGAACTCTTCTCCTCCCTCTAATCGCCAACTATCATCCGACGTGTGCATGCCGCATTGTTGCTGTTGTGATTGTTGTGGCTGCCTTTCGCACACAAGACTCGAGGGGGAGGGGGGCAGACGCCTTACACCCGTTCTCACGCCGCACACGCTGAAACGATCAGCGGCTGTGTGTATCGTAAGCCGCCGTGGTATTTTCTCTCCTTCGACTGTGTACTAGACTATAGTTCTTTTGCTGTGGCTTTCTGTACAGTCTCTCTATCTCTTTTTCTTTCTTTTAAATGTCTTTGGGACTTGCTTTTCTCCCTTGCGTTTCTTCAACGCGAAGGTCACTATATTTTCATTTTTGTTTCACACACAGACACACGCACACGCACACACACACACAGATTGTCCATCCTCCTCACCGTTTGAAGGGCACACACATCTTAGCGCGTACTTTTGTTTCTCTTTTTTTCCAGTGCGACATCGACTTCCACAAACGAAAATAAAAAATAAAAATAAAAAGCGAACAGAGCGCATAGCAACGACGACGACTTGAACTCGCCTCGCACACGCGATATCAGCCCTGAGTATTTTCCGTCCTCCGCGACGCGGGTGAGTCGCGTTGTAGGGTTTTCGAGCAGATGCGCCGACAGTGTGTCGCGTTCACTCTTTCGAGTGCGATGGTCCAAGGCATCGACCAGGCGCCCGACAGGAGCCGGCAGAGGAAAAAAAACTCAGAAACTGAAACGAAACAAGAAGTGTACAGCTCTCTGACGCTCTGGACTGTTTGCTCTGGATGTAACTACGAGCACACACACACATGTATGGCATCATTGAAAGCATACACATCAACTACAACTTTAGCTCCCAACTTCTTCCCTCTGTGTTGTACGCACTGCCTTGGCTCACGGCGTGACTAGTGTATTCTCATAAATTAAGCCTTACCGACCCCCCCCCCCCAAACAACTTCCCCGCAAGCATGCCTCCGAAGGCTCGTGAACCCCTGCCCCCTGGTGACGTCGCCCGCGGCGAGAAGATCTTCAAGGGCCGCGCGGCTCAGTGCCACACGGGCACCAAGGGTGGCGCCAACGGCGTCGGCCCCAACCTGTACAGCATCGTCGGTCGCCACTCCGGCACCGTCGAGGGCTTCGTGTACAGCAAGGCCAACTCCGAGTCTGGCGTCGTCTGGACCCCGGAGGTGCTCGACGTGTATCTGGAGAACCCCAAGAAGTTCATGCCCGGCACCAAGATGTCCTTCGCTGGCCTGAAGAAGCCCCAGGAGCGCGCCGACCTCATTGCCTACCTCGAAACCCTCAAGGACTAAGAGCAAAACGACGCCGTGGGGAAAAAAAGGGAGAGAAACTGTGAGTGGTGCGAACTGGCTCAACGAGCCAGAGAGTAGGGTCTCCATGTTCCGTCCTACGAGGTGCGCGTAGGTTCGTATCTCTCCAGGAATGGTGCGCCTCTCTCTCTCTGCACACACAGGTGCCGAGCCTCACCCCAACTCGTTTTGTATCTAGGGGTTATTGACTCTCCATAATGGCTTTCTTTTCCTTACTGTTAGCACCTCAATCCTTAAAAACAAAAACAAAAAAACAAAAAAACGATCAGGGAGGAAAGGGCCTCTCTCCCTTTTTTTTTTTTTAACGTTCGACAAAGGTAACCACACACGCAGACATACACACTCGTCCACTCGCCACGGTTAGCACACGTGTCGGGTGTCCTTGTGCGCACGTGTTCGAGTGCGTGCCATCTTCCTTTTTTTCACAAGTACTGTGTGCGTTTATGGGGGTACTACCTGTCACACACAACAACAAAAAAAAAAAAGCAATGAAAAAAGAAAAGAAGCCATCGAGAGAGTGAGCCCGCCCACGCAGTACGTGAAGAGCAAAGGCGGGCGCGCTACTCGTCGATTTCCACACAGCGGGAAACTCTTTTGTCCTTGTTGCTTGGCCACTCAGGCAACGCTCATGGTGAAGCATGAGCACGGTGAAAAGATAAACAGTGTTCTCACCAACTCACTTAACTTCACTGGCTCGAGAGAAAAAGAGAAAAAATAGCCATCATAGTTCTTGAAGATATTCGTTTCTCCGTTCGCATCTTCTCATCGCGCTGCTTTCTCTCTTCCTATACCCCCCCCCCTCCGTCCGGCTTTCTTGATCGTCCGCGACTTTATGTGTTGCGTGCTGTCCTCTCATTTCTTTTTTTCTTTATTTTTATTTTTTACTGAATGGACAGATCTCTACAGCTAAACCTTAACTCTCCGTCAAAACCCAAACAACTGCCCGCAAGCATGCCTCCGAAGGCTCGTGAACCCCTGCCCCCTGGTGACGTCGCCCGCGGCGAGAAGATCTTCAAGGGCCGCGCGGCTCAGTGCCACACGGGCACCAAGGGTGGCGCCAACGGCGTCGGCCCCAACCTGTACAGCATCGTCGGTCGCCACTCCGGCACCGTCGAGGGCTTCGTGTACAGCAAGGCCAACTCCGAGTCTGGCGTCGTCTGGACCCCGGAGGTGCTCGACGTGTATCTGGAGAACCCCAAGAAGTTCATGCCCGGCACCAAGATGTCCTTCGCTGGCCTGAAGAAGCCCCAGGAGCGCGCCGACCTCATTGCCTACCTCGAAACCCTCAAGGACTAAGAACACTCGTCCCTTGAAGAGGAATGGTATTGTCAAGAAAACAAAAGAAAATCTCTACAACCGCTTCTCACTGGCGAGTTTCGCGTTTGTCAAGCCGAAAAAAGCAAAAGAATCGAGCAGAAGAGATGAGCGAACGGAAAAAAAAAACCGAGAAGGTGTTGTTCGCTTTTCGACGTCACCGCTTTCTTCTTCTTTTTTTTTTTTTTTCTTGCTCGTCCCCGTTTTTCTCTGTTTTTCTTTTTGTTTCCCTCTCGACCGCTTGCCGCGCGATTGGAAGCTTCATCACAGCGTTCCAATGTTCCGCTTTTCTTTTTCAATTTTTCCGGTTTTTGTTCTAGTTTTCCCACCAACTCACACCTTAGCTCTACTTAGGCACAATCGACAAAGCCACACACACACACACACCGACACATACACACACAAAAAAAAAAAACGGGAAAATCTGCGTGATGCCGACAGTGGATGAGCACGTGCGAAACAACACAGTCGCTCATTGTGCATTTAAACGACGAAGAAAACGGAAAAGGGATTATTTAATGGAAACATGTTTTCTTTGGGCTGTGTGGTCACGTCGGCAAAAAAAAAAAAAGAACAACATACATGAACGCATCCAAGGACCGATGAGCAGCAGCAAACGCATACATCCTGTTCATATACGCACCATTGCCGAAGAGGAGCGGTTGCGGCATGCAGACAAGAATGTGCACGGAGGAAGATCAGTCGGCTTCCGTGAACGACAGCCCGACGTGCTCGCGATGGGACAGCTGTTCTGTCTGGCTGCTCACTCGATCCTTTTTTCTCTCTCCCTCTCTCTCTTCAATCTGAGCGTGAGAGACGCTTCTAACAGCGGGAGTGCGTTGCACTTAAATACCAGAAGTACTACTGCCGTCTACACCCTCATCGACTTCTTGTGGCTGTTTCGCGCTTACGTCTCTCTCTCTCTCTCACACATACTTCTTCTCTGTGTATCTCTTTCTTGGTGATGAGCGCTGGTGTTCGTACTCTTAGCGACGTCTGTTCCTAGCCGCTACGATTTCTTCCGATCGCTGTTCTTATTTTTTATTTTTAAACATCGCGCTTTCTGTACTACTACATCACTGTTTTACTTTTGAGTGGACGTTGAGTGGCGATCGCTCATCTTTCTTCGGGCGAATCGATTTGACCGACCCGAGCATCGCTCGCTGAACTAGTCTTCTGGCGCCTACGCATTCCTCTTGGTTGGTTGGTTTCCCTTTTCTCATCTTTTCCAGCTCGCGACCTCTGTGGGAGTCGCTACACTGAGTGTGGAACATCTCATTTTTCTCTGCCGCCCACCTGCATCATCACTTGAAGGCAGAGCCGACCGAGTGCAAGGTGAACTACCTCGGTGGGTGGTGAGCAGACGAACAAAGTCTCACATCACAAAAATCAAACTCGTTGAAAAGCAGAAGGACTGTCACGATGCCGTATGACGTCTATCTGCACCGCACGTTCGACTACCAGCTGTCTCCGACGCCGAGTTCTATCATCGACTGGGCCCCAGAGCGTCGGATGGTGCGTGCCGTGCTGAGCGGCTCCGGTGCGCCAGCAGCTTTATGGTCACGCACACAGCCCAACGTGGATGCATGGGAAGAGCCATTGGTCTCGCTCGAGCACCGTTATCGTCAGCTCATTACCCAGCAGCCACAACAACACGTCACAGGTGTAGCTGTGGACACGCCGGGTCTCTCAGCAGAGATCCACGGACCTTCTGTGAGCACCAACGGCGGAGGTCTGGCGATGCCGTCTTCTTCCTCCCCTACCCCCTCGACGACGGTCACGCCCATGGCCAGTACCGACGAGGTTATGACGCTCTACAGAAGTAGTGGCGAGCGGGCCATGTACGCGGCGGTGACACCGGAGGACGACGTGTTTCGACTGTACCAACTCTCCTCGGCGGCAGGGGGGCCTACTAACAACCGCACCAACGGCTCTGGGACGCCCATGGGAGCAGCCAGCACGGCGACGGGGATCGTCGGCGGGGCGTCTTCCGGACCCGCCGCGCCGGACACGTCCACACCGGGCTCACCACTGGTAGGCGGTGGAGTCAGTGATTACTGTGGTACTGCCGGCCTGCACGGCGGCAACAGCAAGTACGCGGCGCTCGCCGCTCACGCATCGCACCCGCACAGCACGTCGCCTCTGCAAGCGCAGTCGGCCGGCTGGGCAGCAGCGGTGAGCAACCGCCAAACGAGCACCGCGGCACCATCGTGGTGGCCAGGATGGATGCCTGGTGGTTGGTTGGTAGGTAGTGCTGCTGCTGGGGCGACACCGCTCCGGCACCGACAAGCCGTGCACTTGCTGCCGTCATCACCGCAGACAGTCTCTCGTGATTCGCTCTGGCACTCCTACGGACGCGTGCGGATCCACCAGAGCGACTCACTGATCGTCTCAGCTGCGTTGTACGCGGCTGTAGGGCTGAACACGACGCGCACCTGGGAACTGACCCGAAACGCGGCCCCCAAACTATCCACGGAGACGACAGCGCCGGCCGCCACCACGGCCACGACTTGCAGCGATCCGAACAGCGACCTGTCCAACGCCGTCATTGCCTATCTTGAGCGCAGTAGCCACACCGGCTCCACAGGGATCAGCGGTGGGAGCGATGGTGCCTCACGGCATCGCCGTGGTGCCGCGGCGAGTGGCACGCACGTGAACGGTGGTTTCGGTGGCGTCGGCGGCGGCGCACCGTATCAGCAAGTCCCCGTGCACACCACGGAGCAGGGTACATCAGTGATGGAGATTGGCAGCGTCAGCAAAGCCTATGCCGCGCGCGTGTTGGATGTCCTACAGCTGGAGTGGTACAACCCCAATAGCGGCCGGCGTGGCGTGTTCAACCTACGTCTGCTGCCACCGACGCTCCACACACGCGTGCCCATCTGCGAGTACGTCATGCAAACACCGTGGACGGAGTGGTCTCTCCAGTCGGACGAGCTCGTCTTCAAGTGGAACGGCTTCCTGACCCTGTACCAACAACGCCCTGCTCTGGCTGTTGTCGCCGCCACTGTCCCCTCAGACTCAACGGCGCCGCCGAGTGCGTCTGACAGCGCGCCGACGTCCGCGACCACGCCAGCGACAAAAGCTTCTAGTGGCCAGAAGACCGCGGTTCCGGCTGCTCGATCCGATGAATCCCACGCGGGACCAAAGACCACCACGCACACGGCAGCGGGGGGTGAGGTCGTTGCGCCACGTGTTCAGCCCGCACAGGGCAAGACGACCAGTGCGGATTCACAGAACACAGCAACGCCGTCCGCGGCTCCCGTCGTCAATAAGGTGGAGCACAACAGCAACAACACGCACGCGCATCAGACGTCACCACCGGCAATAGTGAAGCACAGTGAATTCAAAGCAGACTTCAGCACGCCCGCCCCACAACAGGTCAGCACGTCGAGCAGTCCCACAGACGCCGCACGCGTGGTGGCGGGCGGTGTAGAGCCGATGCCGATCGTACGCGCGCCGCGTCCCGTGCCGTGGTGGCGCCTCCGTGAGCTGAAGGTTGGCGCAGGCGTCGCCGTCAAGAATGACTTGGCGAGTGGCATCAACATGTACTGGGGTGTTAGTGGACGCACGGGCAAAGGTCTGTCCTTCTCTGGCCATATCGATGTGCTGCGGCGGATGTGCTGCACGTGTAGCGCCTCGCTCGGTGCGATGGACGCCTCTGTGCGGCTGCGGCTCAACCTGGTCACATTCCACAAAACGGGACTCGACGCCGGCCTCCTCTACCGCCCTCTACACCGCACCCACCCCAACACAGCGGTGCGTGTGGCGTGCTCGAACGGCAAGTACACGGCGGGTCTGCAGCTCCACGATGTGGTGCACGAGTGGCTGCGATTCTTGTTGCCGGATGCAGCTAGTGGTGTCGCGCAGGATGGTGTCTCTTTTCGCAGCGGCAGCGGTGCGGTACGTACGGACGGAACGGTGGAATCGCCGTTGCTCGAGAAAGGGCTGACGCCAGCCCCTGGGCCGTCAAGGTGGGGTGCGATACGGCGCACGCTGCACATTGGCGGTAGCGATCAGGCAGCCGATGCGGCGGGTGCTGGCGCCAGTAGTCGTGCCGCGGGACGCGGTCAAGGGTCGACAGTGGACCACGGTAGTGCGGGTCGTGGTGCACCTGCCGCTTCGCTCAGCCAACAGCAGCGGCAGGCAGAGGAGGCCGCAGCCAAGGCGGCTGCAAACAGTGAGGGAAGTTGGATCAGCGCGGGCTGGGCGTCGGCGACGTGGGGATACATCACCCACCACGTGGGCTCTCTTATCAGGAGCGGTGGGGGTGTGCAGCCACCTTCGCCGCTCCCGGGTGCCGCTCACGCAAACCGCGGAGGCGAGCCGAACAGCAGCCTTCCTCACACATCCTCGTCGCCATCCGGCGCGCAGGCCCCGATGGGCCGCGTACGTCACACACTTCATCGCAGCCAGACGTGGATGTGTGGGCACGTACACCAAGTACACAGTGGCACGCGACGTGTCTGGCAGCAAGTCGGCGCGTGCTCGAGCAGTACGTGGCGTACACTGCATCGCTGGCAGACGCGGTACGTGGCGCCAGTGCTAGACAGCTCGCGCATTGATATCTCAGCAGGGGTGGCCTTCGACAACAGAAGACCCAACGCCGGTAGCTGGTACAGCTTCGTCATGATTTCGGTCCACTAGGTGGTGTAGTGGGTGGTGGTGCGTGTGAGCGCCAGAGGACCGGGTGGGATTGTGAAAGGGTAGCTCCTTTAGTCCGCTGGGTCGCTAAGTGTGTATCTGCGTGTGTGTGTGTGTGTGTGAGTTTGTACGTTTTGCTCTACGCTGGTGCACCAACAAGAACAACCAAAGTAACACACGCTAGAGAGGAATGCGGTGAATTGTGATCACGGCGAGCGGTGACTCTCTCTCTCTCTCACGCGGTCTCTCTGTTTTTCGCCCAAGTGTTCCGCGCACTCCACAGTGTAGCCGATTAGCTGCTCCGCTGTAGGTGTGTTGGCATGTGGACCGTCTCTGTCCCATGTGCATGCGTGCGGGGGCGTGCTCACTCATCTTTTATGTGATCATGTATTCTCAAGCACTTTGCTTTTCCTCACGACCTCGCACTCTTACTTGTTACAGGCGTCTCTGCCGTCCTCTTCGGTTCCTCAGCGCGTGCTTCTGCGTGTCCTGCAGTCGTCACTGACGTTCATTTACCCGTGCTCTATACGTTCTCGACGCTTTGAGTGTGCTCGTTCGATTCGTTCTCTCTTTGCCACGGGACTTCGAGGCCTTTCCAATTATCATTTTTTTTTCTTTTCCACGTCAGCGGGTCTGGCTCCTCTCTTCACTCTGTTCCTCTGATCTGTTTGACGTTCCGCACCCTTTACTGTCCCTTTCTGCTCTTCTTTTTTTTTTCGTTTTGAATTGCGGCTCAGCGCACTCACACGTATTGCAGGGGCACACTGTTGCTTCCACGCTTTGATCTGCTGGTGGTCAACGTTGGCACAAGAATAACACAGGTGACAATAGAGATCAACGGGAGTGTCACTGAGCAAGCAGAAGGAAAAGCGAAAGCACCAAGTGCGACCGAAAAAATAAAACGACAGGGATGGCTGCTGCGGCATTGACCAGCACTGACGTCGTCATCCACACCTGCGAAGACGGCGTGTCCGTGGGTGCGTGCGAAGATGCGCGTCTGTGCGAGGCATCCGAGGAGGAAGCCCTCCCCATCACCGCCAAAGAGAAAACGGTGCTTATGGCGACCATGCCGGGCTCATTCGCCCCTGCAGTGGGGCCATCGTTGAGCAAGCCACGCGCTGCCATCGTGAGCGAGGTGCAGGCACGCATGCGGCGATACTTGACGGGCGAGACCGCGGGTACGCAGCGCTCTGACAGACACGCCACCTTCGCTGTCGGTGCGGGGAAAAGGAACGAGGGTGAAGGCAAGGCGGATCTGTTCCGGCATGTCCTGGGTATCGTCAACCCGGGCTCGGGTGAACACGCCGCCTCGTCCAAGGTGGCGGATGCGATGCGCAGCACGCTCGGCCGTCACCGCGTGCTTCTCCTCAATGGAGCCGTCTTCCGCGACCCATCCGCGCTGCGTGACATGTTGAAGCGGTACGCTGTCGTGTACTTCAACCCGATCAATGGTCGCAACATGGATGATGTGCTGCGTGAAGAAGCGGAGAGGGAGATGGAGACCCGCGCGCGAGAGGCGCGGAAGGCGCGAAAGGAAAAGCGGCGAAAACATCGCTGGGGTCGCGGACGTTCTCAGCATTCAAGTCGTGCTCACAGCAGTGGAAGTAGTAGTTGTGACAGCAGCAGCAGCAGCAGCACTAGTAGCGGCAGCACGACCCACAGCAACCGCAGTCGCCGTCGTTCTCGCCGTGCACATCGCCAAGAGAAGACCGAGAGCAGAAACGCACGATCAGCGTCGTCGTCGCACGCGAACCGCCGCGCTCGCGTGCCTGTTATTCCCGAGAAGGTCGACACCGCTGAGATGCGCGGCACTGTTTTTGTGTCTGGTGGTGACGGCACGATGGCGTTTATCCTCGAGCAGGTCGAGAGGGTGCGTCAAGAGCTCCTTGTGGAACTGTGCGTGCACAATCTGCAGCACGTCCTCCCTCCCACCACGCACAGTGAGAGCGGTGGGCCCGCCCCATTAACGAGGCGTCTCTTCGCCACACCAGCCGTCGCCCCCATCCCTCTCGGTACGGGCAACGACTTCTCGAACTGCCTGGGCTTCGGCAGTGGTTTCACCAAGCGCCGTCCGGGTGTGGCTGGTTGGCTGTGCTGTGCCCACACGGACGTGGTGCAGTTGATGGAGCACGCGGCGGCGGCCCCTGCGGTGCCATTCGACCGCTGGCGCGCCACGTTTGTGCCCCTGCGCGTGGCTCAGCAGCACTACCGCCACGATCACGAGAGCACCAGCCCGGTCGGCCAAGGCATCTCCTCGGCGTTGTCTTCGCTAGCTGTGGATGCTGCGTCGCGGCCTGACCTACTGACAGTCGATGCCAGTGGAAGCTACAGCTTCGGCAACTACGGCAGTCCTCTGGACACGCGCGAGGGGCAGTTCAACAGCAGCAGTTTGGGCCAGCCCGCAGACCTCGTGGTGCGATCCACGGCGAACAAAGTGTGGGTGAATGGTCGATCACACAGCGCGTCTTTTTCACGCAGTGGCGCGGACAGCGGCGCCTTGGTGAGTGGGGGCCGCGGTGCTACGTGCACGCTCGCCAACCGCGTCCACAACGTCGACTGGGATGCGGTGAGAGAGGAAGCAGACACCAAGAATGGCGAACAACACAAACCCGCGTGTACAAGCTATGGCATCATCAACTATCTCGGCATCGGCTTCGATGCCTATGTGGCGTGTAAATTCGACGAAACGCGTAAGAAGTATCCGCAGTTGTGCAGCACGCGCGTGCAGAACAAGGCTGTCTACGGCTTCATGGGATTACGTGGCTCCATGAAGTGCAAGAGCACACGTAAGCTGCTGCCAATGGTGTGTGTACCACGGCCCTCGACCACTCTACACACGGCGGTGGGTATGGCACCTGTCAGAGCGGGCGACAGCGCAGGTAACGCGCCGCCACCTCCAGCGACGACGGCGCTCGTTGGAAAGCCGGACATGGTGGCGCTGTCGATCCCGGAGATGACCAAGGCGCTCGTCATGACGAACGTGAACTCGTACTCCGCCGGCGCACACCCGTGGGACGCGCTCGACCCGGAGGTGTACTACGAGCCCATCGTCGGTATTCGCGATACCAACATCCTTACGACCATGCCTGGCCGTCCACACCCACAGCCTGCCGGCTCGCCCCTGTCGAGTAGCTTCTTTGGATCCGCCTTCAAGTCGTCGTCGCAGCCGGACGTGCCCGCGCAGGAAGCCTCTCCGTCCTTCAGTGCACGGATGGATACATCTGAACCGGACGCGCTGCCCGTCGTCACTCCGGTCGCCATCAATGACCGCCGTTTCGAGCTTCAGGCCATGGGTGGGGTGCTACACTACGGTGCGATGGGTGCGGGGCTGACGAGCGCGGTGAAGATGGCGCAGCCGAATGAAATGTTCATTTTTGTGCTCTGTACACCTGATGATTTGGGACTGCCTGTAGGCGTCACGTCGCTCTTCACTCAGACACACTTCAAAGGCTACGAGGCGCGCATCCGAGACGACCCTAATGTGAAGGCTAGTCTCCACGTCCAGATCGACGGTGAGGCGCTGCCCCGCATTGAGGAGCCGACGATTATCCACGTAGAGCCCATCGCGACGGAGCGCGTGTTTGTGCGCTGCACGAACACGGACGTCATTTGGCAGAAAAACGATCAGTACCGTGCCTTGGTGGAAGAGGCCATTGACGAGCAGACGGATGCCTGAGTGGCTGGGCCGCATACAAAATGAGTGAGAGGAGCTTATGTGTGTATGTGTGTGTGTGTGTGTGCGTCTGCGTCCGCACAGAATTGTGGAGAGACAGACGCAGTGTTGTGTTCCGGAGTTGTTTCGTTGCTGCTTTGGGTTTTGCTTTTGGTTTTCTCTCTCTCTCTCCCGTGTGTGCGCACCGCAACGAAAGAGTGGCATTGTTGTTGTTCCAATTCGTGGGAGCGACACGTGAACTCAATCAAAAAGTAAAGAACCCGGCTGTGTGTGTGTGTGTGTGTCCACTGAGCATAGCCGCATCAGCACGCGTACCATCGCTGTGTGACGTGCACTGTTTCCCTTGGTGGTTCTGAGGGTCAATGTGACAAGAGCCCAATCGCCCACTGTATCGTCTATCGGTGCTGTCCTTGTGTGGGTAGTTGAGTGTGGCTGTCTGTTGTGGGCACAACGGATCGCACACCTGCGTGCCGTGACACAACGTTGCTTCACCATCCCTCCTCCTGCCCCCGCCTCGCTCACTTGTTGTCGTGTCATGACTGTGGCGTTCAGCCGTCTCCTCTGCTTTTTTTTTTTTTGCGGCGTTGACTGCGAGGAAGATATACTTTTAGGGAGCGCGGCAGTCTTGTTCTCGCACGCATAGAATATTCTTCTCTTTGCAGCTCAACTCGCGCCGAGCCTACATCGCTGTGACGTTTGCCTATCTGAGAAGATGGCGATTAGAATTCCGTGGATGTTGTTGACGGTGCTGGGCATCCCAGTCCTCATGGTGTGGACCAAGACGCTGCGTATGGACGCGCGCGAGAAGCACGAAATCCAGATGCGCATCAAGTATCACTCCGAGTTCTGGGAGAAGGGCAACACCTTCATCGGACATCTCAACAGGCTCGAGGTAGAAGAACTCGCGCGGACACGCGATCCGCTTTTGGGTCGCGACATCGCCACAATCTCCGAGAAGGAATGGCAAGAGGCAGAGAAGCTCAACGATCAGCTCAATCACAAGATCTTCGCGACGTCACATCGCTTTTTCTTCTTCTAGCGGGTGTGGGTGTGGGTGTGTGTGCTCATCCGCATCGGGTGCCATCGATGCCAATCGGTATTGCGATGTCGATACGACGTCCATTGGACCATCACAGAGGAAAGGTACACACAGCAGGAGTCGTGTGCACGTGTGTGCTTAATAGTTTATCACGCCATGTCGAGAGACGGAAAAAAAAAGAACGAAGAAAAAGAGAAATCTCGTACGCACACATTCAAGTGAAGTCACATCTGCGCGATGACTGTCGGCGCACCGAGGGGGATACCAAGGATGTGATGGGCCACGCATGAATCCGCACGCTCTCTCTCTCTCTTGGTACGCTTGCATGAGCTACTCCTTTCGGTGTTAGGGAGAGCTGTGCGCCGCTCAACTCAACTACGTTTGCTGTCCTGAAACTCCTCATTTCTCATACACCGCTCTCTCTCTCTCCCTTACTCGCTCAGGAATTTAGGAGAGATACTCACCGGAGAACTGTCCTATTGGTTTTCCCCTTCATTTTTTTTTTTTTTCATCTTCTTGTTTCATTTCACATATCCTTGAGAGCACCAAAAAGACACACGAGACTGCGTAGTTGGCAGCGAGGAAGAGAGAGGAGAAAAAGGGAACCAGAGCGAAGAGTCGAAAGGGGAACAGGAGGAGCACACACACGCACACACACAGACAGAGAGACGCGTGTCGATCACATCGCCATCGCTCATTTGGCTCGACTGCCACGGCGCTGCAACCGCTGCAATCATTCTTGTTTTTGAATCTCTGTTCTCCTTTTCAGTCTCTTCGTGTTTGAGGCATTCACACCTGTACCATTCCCGCCCTGCAGCAGACTGAGCGAGTATCCGTGCCTTCTACTGTTTTTATTGTTTCGCTTCTCTTCTTTTATTCGCTCACCTTCGCTCTCTCGCGCTCTCTCTCTTCATCGCATCAAACGTCAAGAGAAAGAAGGCATCCTGTTCTTCTTTTTCTTTCTTTTTTTTTTGTTGTTGTTGTTGTGAGGTCCTCCACTGGCCTCTTGCTGAATTGGCAACACTTCTGACTCTTCGTGTCTGTGTGTGCGCACGTGCCTGGTTCGTATATCAACCCTGACGCCTAAAACAGGCATACTCTCCCATTGGACGTGAGTTGCTTGATTCATTGTTCTTTTTTTTTTTTCTACATCGATAGGCTTTGTGTGGCTCGAATTTTTGTCTTGTGTGGCTCTTCCCTTCATATTTTGTCGTTACCTTTCGCTGGTCCTAGCCATGGGCTGTGGACAGTCCAAAGTCAGGAAGCAGCCGCAAGGGCTGGAGTCCAAGTCGAGTGCATCCTCGCGTAAGGGGTTGCATGGGATCGCCGCGTCCAACTCTGCCAGACGCAAAGCATCTGGCCGCTCGGGAAGGCCGCGGGAATCGGAAAGCTCCCTCGTTGTGTGTGAGAGTGGATCCGTCGGCGGTGATGATGATGACGACAACGACGAGCGCGGTAGACGGTCAGCTGATATGTACAATGAGCACAGCCGCATGCGGAACTCGTCGTCGCTGCCCGCTGCACGGCGCCCAGTCGAAGTGAAGGACCACTTCGCACCCGTGCAGCTGCCACTGGTGCTACAATCTTCGCATGAGGGCGAGCACTCTCCAGGATCGTCACCGTGGCCAGAAGTGCAGCCATTCCGCACGGCTCTTGAAGATCACGACAAGACAGACTCCGTGCAGGCAGAGCAGGTGTACCGCCGCGCCCTCGAGCAGAAGCGGGAGGCGCAGACGCTGGAGACCGCACTCCGTGAAATGGAGGAATTTGACCCGATCCGACCCATGGACAGCTTCAACGTTACCCACCGCGGTCTTCTCGGGCGTTGCTGGGATCGGCGCGCTGCGGAGCTGGTGCCAATCGCCTTCTTACACGCGATGCAGGCGCATACGAGCAGCGGCTACTCGAACGAACTCGCGCGCGACGGTAGCATCGATGTGAGCCATCTCGTCCGCAAAGAACTGCACGTCAACGCCTCTGGCGACAGCGGCTCCGATGCATCACCGCACTCGCCGGATGCGGGGTACCCTGGGGTCTTTCCCTCGCGGGACTGGTCAGCGCTTCTTCACCACCCGCAAAGCAGTCGCCCCAACGTCGCCGGGGGCGAGGTGACAGACGCTGCCAGCCAGTCCCCGGTCATCCAGAGCCCCACCACGACGCACGCTGGCGTACCGCGACGATCACACTGGTTTAGCGTATGTGGTGTAGCATCTCAGTCCGTACCGTGGCGACCGGGTCCGATGAGTGGAACCAGCGGCAACACTGGCGGCACTGGCGGCAGTAGTACAGGGAGTGGTGCCGCGCGTAGCGTCCCAGCTTCCGCTCGCGCACCCAATAGTCGATCGAAGCCTGGCAGCACAGGCAGCCTGTTTACGATGGGTGCGCGCGCGGAGGATGACCTTGTCCCTGGTGCGGGTCTACTGCCCCCACCGGAAGTACTGACAGCCATGCCTATGCAGGAGCGCATTGAGAGTTTCAGTGCGTACATAATGATGCATGAGCGCTTCACCGGTGCCAAGAGCGCCTTCGCCTTCCAACTCAGCGGCGAGCTGGACGACGGGACCGACACGCGCTTCCTGCGCAAGCGCAACCTCAAGCCGTCCAAAGGCATCCAGGTTGTGCGATGGAATCGCGTCGAGTTCTTCAACCCCTCTCTACGAACGCTGACTCTTGCGGCGATGGATGCCTCACTCGGTCGCTACGAAGCACGTGATCAGAGTGCTCAGATCGCCAACTTGGCCTCCGCCGGTGAATACGAGATTGAGGCTGAACTGCAGGCCATGGGCAACAACATGTTCCTCGACGGCAACGTCAGCTTTGGTCAGCACTTGCTGGCAGACATTAAGAACCGCAGCTTCGCTCACGGGTCTGTTGTGGGTGGTGCGGACGGGAAGTCGACAGCCGCCGCGAGCTCGGCCGGCGCGGCCAACAGCTCCCTCTTCCACATCGGCACCACGCTCTCAGAGGGTAAACACTACGCGGGCGACGGTTCAAAACACGGCCCTGAGTTCCCTGAGGAAAGCGTGTTGTGCCTTGCGATGGCCGTGCCCACCTCGCGCTTGTTCTGGGGGTCGCAGTTCCGCCATTTGAACACGCTGAGTGCGGCTTCGCTGGAGAGCGCGGCCCAGAGCGACGCCGATGCGCGTCAGGCCAAGTCCGTGGCTGTGGACATCCTGCGTAACTTTTCGCTCTCGGCGCCACCAGTGCCCTTGAAAGAGAAAAACAGCACGCGCTCGAACGCGACGACAGCATCGACAGCAAGGGCGACCAAGGCGGGTGCGGTCGCCGTGGGTGGCGGCAGCAGCCGCAGCCACAACGTCAAACGACTGGTTGCGACGCCGGTCTCGGCGCATCCTTCTCGCCCGCTGCCGAGCCCCGGTGCGCGCTCGCCTTCCTCGTGCGGTGAAAACTCGCCCTTTTCCCCCTCACACACGTCCGTCACCTCGCCCAATACGATGGTATCGCCGACTTTGGCCGCTCCGATCCCCATGACCCACCTGGTCGCTTTCAATATCAGCAGCTTCTCCGCGTCCATTGATCCCTTCCACTGGGAGGCCCACAACTACACGCGCTTCCCTGTCGACGTCAACGTGAGCAAGAGCGCCAACCGCAAGCGATTCGGTGAGGGCGTCATCACAGACGTGATGTACGGTGGTACGCTTGTGATCGAGTGCAACTCACCCGAGGCCGGCGCCGAGCTTGAGCGGATGCTAGACACCGTCGTCTGGTCTGAGTCCCGCAGTCTGCGCGCCATCACACAGGGCGTCCGCAAGCGCATGAAGCACCGCATCGCCGAGAGGGCCTCCAGTGCGCTTGGTCACAAGAAAAAGACCGATGAAAAAGAAAAAAGTAAGAGTAGAGATGAGCCCAAGAAGGACATGGGGAAGAGTAAGGGAAAAGACAAGGATAAGCCAGACGCAGCCAAGGACAAGGCTGAGGCCGATGACGGCTCCGTGAACCCCATGGGTGGTTATGCGTTCAGGATCATGCGTCGCATCGGCGGTCGCCCCATGCGCGACGCCGTCGAGCTCAAGCACATCGCCGTGTACTTTAGCAAGGAGGGCGTGCAGGAGACGGTGCTGTCGAAGTCGGATGGTGCCGCTGCGATGGCCGTGCTCAACAGCACGACGACGGGTGCCGGTGGCGGCGCTGAAATTACCCCGTCCTTTTCCCGTGTGGCATCGGCGTGGATCGGGCTAGAGACGATGGCGGCGGTGGTGGAAACGTGGGGCCTCCACCTCCTCGCCAACCCGCAGTTTGCACAGCCGATTTCAATGTACCTGCAGAAGTTTTCTGGGCTTGTGCCGGTCTTGCAGCACACCTCGCTCATGGCCATGTCCATGGGCGTATCGATGAACACATCCAACAGCGATGAAGAGGGAGAGGAAGACCGCTTCTTTGCTCCCGAACTGGAACCCGTCGGCGGCGCGACGGGCGACGAGAAGAACGCAGCGGAGGTGCCCGCCGTGACCAAGCGGATTCCCACGTACAACCGGTTTTATACCTCATTTCCGAGTACGCCCGTGGAGGACAGGAGCGCGTCTTCTCCGAGTGCAGTCGGCGGTATGAATGGCCGTGGCCCCGCAAGCAGTAGTACCTTCTCGAACGACCATTCGGGTGGCTCGAGTAGGGTGAACGGGAGCCGGACGTTGAGGCCCTCCCAAGATCCTCGACGGTGCATGCGGAATGAGTTGGTCAGTTTCGTGGGCGCCGATGACAGCCTCAGCGTTAGCCGCGCAGGCGATTCACTGTCCCTGTCGAGTGCGCGACGCCGTCTTTGGCGAGGCTTGCCCATGACCCTCAGCTGCGAGACGATGCCTGGTGCGACGAACGTGTCACTGCCCGCGTCAGAGATGGGTGAGGATGAAGACGATGAGGACGTTTATGGTCATAGCATCCTTCACTCAGCGAACGGCGACACGCTGCCGGGGGCAGCTTTATCAGCGTTCGCACCGTCCATAGAAGCCGCCCATGCTCCCCCACTCGTTCGCGGAGGAGGAGGAGGCGGCGCTGGCCTTGCGCGGATCGAGACTCTCAAAGGTCCGCTGGCGCCTTCCCAGAGGCTGACGAGCACGCGGTCACACTCCTCTTCCTCCGTCCGTCGGATGAGTGATTCCTTGGGTTTCTACGTCGATCCAAATCGCAGCGCGCCGCTCGGGTCTGCGTTGAGCACCTCGGGCGTGTACCCGACTGAGGACAGCTTCGCGTTGCCGCCCCCCAGAGCGCCGACGCTGGTTTTTTGTGTGGGTAGCGAGAGCGAAGCCTACCGATGCAGCGGGACGCGGCACGCCGAAGTGGAAAAAAGGGACGTATATGAAGGCCCGGGCGCGCCCCACAGCCATAAGAACGACAGCCGCAGCACGGCAGGCGTGGGGGCTGATCTCGCCCACTCGCACCTTGGATCGGGTTGCGTAGTGCGCCCCTCGCGCGTCATTGTGAAGCGCCGGCCGAGCGACGATGGCGTTGAACCAGGACCGGCATCATCCGCCATGGCGACTGCCGTGCATGGCAAAAGCAACGCCGCCACCTCCTTCACGTCAACGGACACAAGTCCCACCGCATCGCGTACGGATCAGCCACCGTTGGTGAACACGGAATTGAGGTGGCTCCATTTCGGGAGCTCGGCGCAGCTACCCGGAACGGTCAGTGGCATCGGTGACGCGAGTTTGCTGACGAATGCTGCGCGCCACGCCGAGGCCGAGGAGCGGTGGACCATGGCGATGCTGGAGGCGCGGGCGCTTGAGGCCGAGCTCGAGGACATGCAGAGCGCCGTCCGCGCTGCGCAGGAAGAGCTGATGGTCAAAGAGGAGGTGCAGCGTACGCTCTTCCGCGCGTTCATGCCCTTCACCAACATGAACCGAATGGAGGCGATGTTCTTGTACCTGAAGACTGCCATTCACGAGCCCGACGATCTGCCGCACGGCTGTCTGTATCTCGACACCCCGGACTGGCTGTCCATGCTGTACGCCGTGTGGACCTCCCCGCGCAACCACGTACGTCGTGTGAACATCGTGTACGCCCTTATGTGTAAGGATCTTCCCAAGATTGGCCTGCTCGCCGGGCTGCTCTACTTTGAGCGCTCGACGGCGGGGCTGGACAGCCTGACTCTCAACGCGTCCAAACTGTTCGGCACGGCGATCCCAGCGGCAGAGACGGACAGCAACAGCACCAACAACAACAACAAGGACCGCGTGCGCAAGACCGATGCGGAAGACGTGTGGCGGCGTCCAGGTGGCGCCCGAGTGTCCAACGACTCGGACTCGACGGGCTCGCTTGCGGTGGCCAGGCCTCCGCAAAGCGAAGGCGAAGTTGGTGGCAGCGCGGCACCGGAAGGGAAGAAGAGCAAGCGCGGGGGCGGCTGGCTTCTACGACGACTGGCGCGCAGGCGTGATCCTGCAAACGTGGGCGGTGCCGCTCTTCACTCCGGCGACGACGACTCTCTCGACGACGACGAGGCCTCTGAGGAGCGCGAGGCGCAGCGCTATCAGCACTATTTTTTGACCCATCCTCAGGAAGGTGGCCCTCAGCTGTTGCACTACGGGTTCGGCATTGTCACCCCGCTCTACTACGTCACCGCGGAGCAGGCACGCGACATTCTCTGGTGGCTGCTGTGCGCGATTGCCGAGAACGCGCGTTGTGACTCGCACGCCAGCCGCACGTCCAGTCGCCGTCCATCGACATTTGGTAGCAGCGCGACATTCGAAAGTGGGAAGAATACCGCCGCGCCAGATTTGCTCAACGCCTTCACGCTGCGTCTCGCCGGACTGCCGCGCGACAAGAAGCACTATGTGATCCCGAAGACCCGCAGTTTCGGTAATTTCCTCCATTTCCGCGGTGCTTCCAAAGAGGTCAAGCCGACTGCCGTGGGCGCCCGCGAGTGGGTAGATGAAGACGCGATGCAGCTCGGCAGCTTTATCATATTGTCGCAGAGTCCGTCCGGCTTCGTATTTGAGGACAGCACATCTCCCGGTAGCCCGCTCCTTTCGGGAACCACGGCTTCTTTTGACAACGACGTGGAGCTCTCTGCCGACCCTCGGCAACGGCACAAAAGAGGTGGGGCGAGGAGCGCCGCGCTGCAACCCGGGGGAACCGTCTCGTCTTTCACGGCGCCTGCCGGGAGCCCGCTCTTCATTGACTTGCCGAACGAAGCAGTCGCTCTGCACGAGCACAACTACGGGAAGCGTAGCTGGATGCACGCGGAGGCCAAGGTGGAGATTCGCCCCTTCTGCCATGTGCTGTACCACAGCTGTCTGCCGGCCTTCAACGCGATCGAGAAGGAGCGGCAGCATTTGGAGGACGGCGCGACGCTGGAGGACGTGAGCGGGCCGTACGTGTCCCACTACCACCTTCCCTTCAACCGTGTCCACAATCACGCGCAATACTACCTCCCTCCTGAGCGACGCCTGGATCTGCTGCGCACCGCCGCCAAGGCCAGAGAAGAGTCGGGGATGGAGGAAGCGGGCAAGGGCGGCGTGAAACGCCACGCGTCGCTAGAAGAGCTTCTGTCGACGACGCCTACGCACCCGTTTGTGTTCGGGCTGCAATCTGAGGAGGAAGAGAGGGCCGTCTTGCTCGAGGAAGAAGGCCGTCTGTTTCGGCACACCGAGGACATATGGGAGGTGTTGCGCCGATCCGCGAACAAGTACAACAAGTCAATGTCCCTGCGCATGGCCAACGGCGACACCTCCGAGGTGGATGAACTAGGGTTGGTCAGACGGCCTATCCTTCTTGAACGCTAAACGAATAACACACACACACACAAAAAGAAGGAGTGGATCGCCAGCAAAGAACACAAGAAAAGACGCGCGGCGAGTGCAGAAGGTGCCTTGTCGGTCTGCAGACACACGTCTGTAGGTGTGTGTGGTATTGGGAATGCTCAGATTTTACTTTTGTCGCTTTCTGTCTCTGTCTCTTCGTTTGTTTCCTTTGCCATCCCTTTTGCTCGTTTGCTGTGTGGCACCACACTCGTCACATACACCTGCTTGAGGCGGTCCAAGTCGTCCGAAAGACGCCTTCCCTCCTTCGCGTGCATTGTATCTTGTTGTCGTTGTTCACTGAGCGACCTGTGAACACACTGCAGGAGAACGCGTGTGGCAGTGTGTGATTGACGTGCTTGTTCTCTCTCTCCCCCCTTCTGTTTTTCTCTCACTCTTTCTTCGGCGTCTGTGTGGTCACGTCTATTTATTTGTTGATAGTCTCCTTGCGTCGCAAAAGCAGGCCTAGTGGCACATCCGACTCGCTAAAAGAAGGACGAAAAGAAAAGAAAGGTCCAGGGAGAGTAACGAGAGCAACATGGCGTATCGAATACCTCTTTGTTTCTCTTTCCGTGTCTGGATCCTCTCCATGGCCTCGGTCTGGTCAGCCATCAACGATGGTACACACCTCCATCATCCAGTCACACGTCTCGCCAGCGAAAAAGGGCGGTCTTGAGTGTGACGCGTAGACCCGCAGGGGAGAGGTGTGGAGCGTAGAACGGGCTATGCGTCGGCCCATTATCACAAACGTCGCTTAGCGTGTACATGAATTCGTCTCCTCTCTCGCTCTTTCTCTTCGTTGTCCTTCCCTGTTGTGTTCAGAGAGCGAGGAAGCATCGTGAAGACGTCGGCGCCGTGTCGCAGTCGCGCCGTATTTGCATCTTATTTTATTTTTACGCCTCAAGCCTCTAGTTGCCTTTTTTTTTTTGTCTCTGCTGGGGGTTTCCCTACATGTAAAGTAAATCAACACAACATCAACATCAACACACACTTCACTGACATGTCCGCGCCAAGTCCACGTCCGCAACAGCGACCCGGCGGTGAGCGCGGATCAAGCAGTCAGCGCACCACACCACAGCAATCACATCCTTCATCAGCGACCTCCTCTTTGTCGGCTGCGACCCCCGCACGTCTCCCACCTCTCCTCGCGAGTCGTAGCGATGTGCCCCTGGACGGTTTGGTGGCCGCCCACGCCTCTGCACGCACGCGCGCACAGCCTGTGCCAGCCGTGCCTACGCAGACCTACACCCCAGGCGCCGCCGCCGCGACCTTGGGTGCCGCGTCAGCATGGAGTGCGTTGAGTCCGTCTAATGCCGAGGCCGCCGTCCGTCTGGATCTTCGTCAGATGCAAGCACACAGCAGCGAGTGCGCGTTCAGCCCGACCATGATGTCGCCCTCCGTCGTCGACACTGTGGACGGCACCGGGATGCCGCCATCGCCGGCCTGCACAATCGCACCAGGCTCCGCAGCGAACGACACACTTAGCTCCAACCCACTGGCCAGAGCAGTCGTGTCGACAAGCAGCACCCACGACTCACCGCTACTGAAGAATATCGGCGAGTCGGCTCGCGCGAGACCGTGTGCGGGCGTGCACGCACACATCGCCGACACCACCGTGTCGGCAAGGCGCGCAGGAGGTGGTGGTTGCGTGCCGCGATCAGAAGGTCACACGTTCGCGAAGAGCCAAGGAAGAGACAGGAGTCTTGGGGCTGGTGGTGGGAGTGCGAAGGCATTGGGCCACGCACAGAAACAAGACGTGGCTACCGCGCGTTCTGCTTCCGCCGCGCGAGCAGCAAAGCACTCCGAAGAGGCGGTGCGCTCTGCGCGTCTGGCCGCAGCGGTGCGTAAGGCCGCCAGCTCGTGGATGCGCGAGGACGAGGCCGCCCCACTCACGCAGCGTCACCGTATTGTGCCCTTCGCTGTGACGGTCCAAGACCAGCTTCTCACAGAGAGTGGGGCGGCCGTATCGAGCGGTGGTGAGCGCGCGGAAGCCTTCACGCACATTCTCGACATGGCGGGTACCACAGCACGGGCCTACTGGGGCTCGGTAGGACAGCAGAGAGAGGCAGAAGACGGCGAAATGCGCTCCGGTACGCTGCGTAGCTGTGACGTGAACAAGGCGACGGAGGAAGAGGCTTTTGCCATGACCGCACCCCCATCCATGCTGCTCCTCACAACGGACTCAGGCGCGCGGTACGGCTCGACGATCCGCAGTCTCACCGACTTGGCGGTGGATCCGACAGCCTCATCCGCAGCACCGGTACGCGACAGTGCCGGCGACGGAAACGCGCCTTCACTTACCACCACGATGACGCCGCCGCCTTCACGCGGAGTCCAGATCGCACCGAGCGCGTCCTCGCCGCTGGACAAGACGCTGCTCTCCACGCAGCCTATTCCCCCACGGTGGGCGGGAACGCTGACCCGTGACAGGCAGCGCGACCACCCACAGGTGCTGAGCCGTACTCGCGGTGGCTCAGGGAGCGCGCGGCTGCCCCCGATCGACGCCACAGCGAGTGAGCTCGGCGCACTCTCCACCCGCTCCAGGCGCGAAGTCGGTCTCACCGACACGTGGATCAACACTGTCCGCGGCGAAGAGCAGGACGGCGCGCGGGGCAGTCTTGACCTGGCTCGTGCCTTGTTTCACTATGTCATCCGCCGCCACCCGAGTCATCGCCTGTTCGTCGATGGCGGTACGGGGCAGATGACCTCTCTCGCCTCGCACGTCGCGGTGAGCAGCCTGCTCTTGGATCAGCTCGTCGTCAACCTACCTCGTCATCACGAGGTGCTCATCCCGTACGTGCAGCTTCTGCTCCGCCACGTCTACGTCCCCGATACACCTGGTGTGCGCGAGGCGCTGCACGGCACGGTGATGGACGAAGCGGTGCTTGAAGGTCTGCTCGTTGACTGTGAGTCGTACGCGCATAGCCACGACAGCGCGGACAGCGCGGACAGCAGCCTTTATGGTTATCCCAAAGACATCGGCGCCCGGCACGATGCGCTGCCGCCGCGCCCTCGAGAGGTAAGCACGGTCACGCGGGCCAGCGAGTCGCACCTCGGCCTCACCTCACCGGAGGCGCTCACGGCGATGCTGCTGCCATACGCGCGTAAGCCCT
Organism: Wallacemonas rigidus; assembly: GCA_030849045.1. NCBI lineage: Eukaryota > Euglenozoa > Kinetoplastea > Trypanosomatida > Trypanosomatidae > Wallacemonas > Wallacemonas rigidus. The sequence continues at coordinate 65,555 of JASAOL010000581.1, read as the reverse complement.
TCTTCCTCGCGCACCTGGAGCTGTCGCAGCGCGTCGTCGCGATGGCACACACAGTGCGCTGCCGGGACGTGCAGTTCCAGAGACTACCCCTCGTCATCGATCGCATGCAGGCGAGCTGGAGTAAGGGTCTTCTCCGGACGGTGTTACGTCTGTGGTCGCGCGTGTGTCTCGATCGTCGGCTGCAGGAGCGCAAGCTACGTCAGCGCTGGGCGCGCCGATGGGCGACGGAGCGGCTCTCGACGGGTGTGCGTCGTTGGCGCGAGTACGCCTCGGAGGTGCTCAAGTCTGCCGAGGTAAGCAGCCTGCTGCGTCGTCAAATAAGCGAAACGAAAGGCTCCATCGACCGATTGAAGGCCAATGTCGAGGCCATGCGTCGCAAAACTATTGAGTTGAACAAAGCTCTTCTCACCAACGAGGTGGACCAGCAGCGGATGACGCTGGAGCTCGCGTCCACCGAGCAGACGTACAAGGAGGCGCTCGAGCGCGTACGCGAGATGGATCGGGTGGGTACTTCGTTGTTGGAGGAGTTACTGCTAGCTGAGCCGCTGCCCGTCGCCGCGGATCTCGTCGCTCAAGGCTCACCCGCGCTGAGCGCACCTGGCGCGGACAACAGCGCGCACAGTGAGCGGCGTGTGTTGGGCGGAGAGCTCATGTCCGAGGCCGCTGCCGTAAAAGCATGCGCTGCACTTTCGACGCATCTGCTCAAGCCCTTGGCGTACTTGAGCTCCCTTCAGACGATGGTGACCTGGGCGAACAGCGTGATGGTGAAGAAGGGACTTGACACGGAGTCGTTGTGTCTGCTGGCGAGTCCCCTCGAGGAGCCCGTTAGCGTCGACGACCGGGCCGCTAAAATGAGGGCGCCGGCGACCGCGGCGTCCTCACGCTTGCCGCCGCCGCCGCCGCAGGTGGGGGAGGCTGATCTGCAAGCACAGCTCGCACACACGTTCGACAGCCTCCTCGATCCCGCAGCCGCAGCCACGCGCATTCCACTGTACAAGTACTTGGTGCTCATGCGTGGGTTTGGCGAGGATGACCTCAACGTGCCGACCCTCGCCATCACACGCCTCGTGAAGGCGTTCGATGAGCAAGTGCTGGAGGCGTGGACGAAGCTGGACGCCCTCGACGACGCCAACGCCACCAGCTCGCCCTTGGTCGGTGCGAAGGCATCTAAAAGAACAGGTACGCGCGTGGCTGCTGGGAAAGCCGGTGCCGGGACGCATGCGGCCGCGTCGGCGATGGAACGCTTGCCCGAGGCCATCCGAGAAGCGGCGGAGAAGGTGTCGAGCATCGTCATCGATTGCTACCAACAGCTCACCGGGACCGCATGTGTCGTTACCGCTGAGCAGCTCCGTCTCCGACGGCGGCCTATTTTTTTGGTTCTTCTCGCTGGCCTTTTCCGGCACTACACGAACTGGATCATCCGCAAAGGGCAGAGTGATATGGCCAACCTGCAGGCGGAGATGGACGCGTTGGATGATGCAGTCAATGGCGGCACCGGAGGTGCAAACAGAACTTCGTCCGCGAGCCGCCGTCCGCACGATGGCGAGGGCACGGTGACCACGACAAAAGTCGATGACAAGCAACATCTTGGACGCCGTCACCCGCAGAACGACGCGTGGTACTACCCCCCTCAGCAGCACCATCGCTGGCCCGTGCTCGTGCAGCAGCAGCAAGCGTGGATCGCGGCGTCTCTCAACGCCTTGCACTGCGCGGTCGAAGAGGCGCAGAAGGCAGACGCGATGCTCACGCTTGAGGAACAGGAGAACTGGAGTAGCACGACACAGTGTATGCCCGTGACTTCGTTGTCGGACATCCTACCTTCACAGCCCAGCCTCAGCTCAGACATATATGTGAGCGTGCTGCGTGTGGTTGAGCGGTACTTCAGCCGACTACGCATGGTGTTCGACCTGTACGCGGTGCCGTACGCAGACGTCGTCGAGACCCGCCGCCTCTGGCACCGCAAGAGGAACGAGCAGCGCTTCCGGCAACTGCGGCGTCTGGGAGCTACCGCCGAGGAGCTCGCGGCCATGCACCGAGAAGCGGAGGAGGCTGCCGAAGCCACGGGCGAGCGCGAATTTCTGGAGCACCCCATGTCCGTCATGCCCGCGTACGCGTTCTGGTCGCTTCTTTGCACAGCAGGGCTGGCGGGTGCTGGTGCGGCCGAGTCCAACCCGCTCAATCCACTGTCCCAGTGCGTGCAGCCCGCCGTCAACGCCTTCGCCACGCTCCACCGCCCCGCTGTGTTTAGCATCACCGAGTACGTGGTGCAGCGATCCTTGTCCGAGAATGTCGCTGGTGAGTTCACACGCCGTGTCAACACATCACCCTCGACGGCGCGCATCAGCTTCTCGCCACTTCAGCGGCGCAGCGTGAGTCCGGGCCTGGGTCAAAAAGCGACCTCGGCTTCGGCAGCGGACATCGATGATCTCGCCGCTGAGGCAGTCCAACGCCGCGGACGGGCTGTGTGCTATCTGGGAAACATGGCCGTGACCCGCACCGGTGGCTACACTCGCGCTGTCCGTGACGGCCGTCACGTGGATCTGCGCGATGATCGTGGGGTGTTGTGCCTGACGCTTCCTCAGTTTCTTGAGGCTCTGGTGCGCTGTGTGCATGCGTGGGCGTCGCTGAACCGTGCTCTGCCGACGCACCCGCCGGATTCTCGCATGAACGATCACGACAAGAGCACGTATACTGGGAAGCGAGCCTCCCCACCGCGGGCCTCCGCCAGCACCTCAACGCGTGGCAGCCTCGCGAATGATGCGAGTGGCGAGCTCGCGCCGTTCCCCCGCGATGAGCACAGCTCACGTGGTCGCGCGCCTGGACTTGGCTCGCGGCAAGGTTCGACCACGCTGAGTGTCGATTCGAGAGCCACGACACCGCAGCACCGCCGAAGCGCGCGCGCGCGTGTGAGCTACGAGCCTTTTGTAGACGATCGCGAGACCTTGCAGCCTGCCACAGTGGGGCTCGTTGTGGGCGACGTGCTGCTCCCTCGCATCCTCGGAGCTCACTCCATGTCAACAACGCCCTTCGAGCTCGCCTGCCGCAGCGCCACGGTACGTCGTTTCTTCGCGCTCCACCACGAAGCGCTGTTCAAACTTTTCGATCAGTTCTCGGAGCCCGTGGAGGCGACTGGCATGGTGCGAGCGCTGCCGATGCCCATGTGCCAGTGGGTAGCTGAGGCCACTGTCGCGAACGGTGGGCAGAGCACCAACTACGCGGACGGCGCCGGTCGCGCGGCCTCGACCAGCCGCCCGACCACGGCGAGGCGACAATCATCTGCCTCACGTCGAAGCAGTTCAGCCGGTGTCAGTCGCGATGTTGGCATCGTCAGCGTTCTCAACGTCGAAAACGCCATCGCGATGGCGAAAGGCTTGCAGTGGGCTGATGGTGGTGGCGTCGCCCGACGTCGGCGACTCACGCCTTCGTCAATTCATCACTGCCTCGTCTCGACCGCGGTCGATCACGTGCGTGAGGAGGAGGTGCTCTTCTTCTCAGAGTTTCCACTTTTTCTGTGCGCGATCGCACAGATGGTCGATCCCAACCCATGCACGCCTCTCGAAGTGAAGGTGCAGCGATTCGTACAGGAAAAGGTGCTCAACGCGGTCGAAGAAGAAGAGGATGAGGACGCTTCACAGCCCGCAGACACACTAGTGATTGATTAGTTTGGCGGGCTGGGCCTGGGCGACCGACGTCACGCTTCACCTCCCGTCTCGCAAGGCCACTATGGCTGTGAGTCTGACCGCTGCATCCACCCTTGTTTGCTTGCTTTTTCGTCCAGTTCACGTCTGGTTATGTACAGCATGCGGTACATCACCGTTTTCGCCAAAAAAAAAAAGGGGGAAGAGTAGTTGTGCATGGTCACGAATAGGGTTGAGCAACGCGGAGTTTCAGGAAGACGAGATGTAGAAAAGAAGCTGGGAAAAGGAAGAGGTATGTGTTTCTCTCTGCCTGGATGGTCACCTCATTGGTCCGTGCGGCACCGCTCGTGACCCTTTGCCCTCACGATCCGCAGCGCTGTGCTCCTCCGCCAGATGTTTGCTTTCTCGGCTTCCATCTGGCCACAAATGCCTCACACGTGTTTCTCATCGATAAAGACAACTTCTCGCTAGCCTTGAACGAACAAAACAACACGCATTCACACCTCACACCCCACCTCCTACTCCTCGCTCCTCAACGGTCTATATCACGCCTGCTACTATTACCGTGGTTGTTGTTGCTGTTGTGTGCGTGTGTGCGGTTTGTTAATATTTTATTTTATTTTTTTTTTCGGTTCTTCTATTTTGTCAACGCTCATCTCACCGTGATAGAAAAGAAGGTCTTGCAACGAATGACGAGCTCGATCCCCGCCGCACTGGCGGCAGGCCCCGGTCTGCACGTGGCTGTTCGAGTTGAGCTCACGAACGGGGCCGTCATCCTCGGTCGTCTGGTTGAGATGGACCCTGCGACCATGAATATCAAGATTGATGCCCTAACCGCGACGGCTGTGCTTCGCGCAGTGAACATGAGCGATGAGGAAATAGCGGCGAAGGATGAGTCCGTCTTCCGGACGCAGCAGAAGGATCAGACGTCAACCATGGCGCGTCAGCAAAAACACGTGACGGATTTGAACCCCCTCGCGACGCAGTGTGTTCAAAGTATGGTAATCCGCGGGGCGTGTATCAAGTACTTGGATTATCTTCCCGACGATGGCTCTGGAGCGAACAGTGTGGACGACATCATCGCGGCTGTCAGCCATATCAGACCGCAGTGAACGCAGTACGCCACGTTGCTTGATTGTGTGTGTGTGTGTGTTTATTTGTCGTGTAATGGAGACAGCGTCCAAAAAAAAAAAAGTATCTGCGCCAAGGAAAAGATTGTCTCGCCTGCCACGCCGCTCAACACGCCTGTCGCACGCATGCGTAGTCGGAATAAGACAAGCCGGAAGTGACGTGATCCTGTCATCGGAGAACCGTCTGTGGTACAGACAACAAGATGTAGGAGGAGATGCGCACAGAGCAGTCGACACATGTTGTATCTTCTTCCGCTCGCCTCGCTTTCCTTTTGTTTGTCATTGTCCGCTCTCTCTTCACTTCTCCCCTCTCTACCCTCCCCCCGTTCCTACTCGACACGCATACGCATCAACAGAGCACAGTGTAGTTGGTGTTCGGATAGTAAGCAGTGTGACTTCCTCTTATATCTTCGTTTTTGGCGGTTGCACGTGCAGACAGGCACGTGTCACGTATTCTGTAGTTGTTATTATTGTTTGTTTAGCTTTTTACTGTGTTCATTTGTGCCAATCCAACTTGTTCATACACACGCTCTGTTATAGCTACTCTTCGGCGCATCTTCCGTCTGTTATTGGGGTCTGGTTTTATCGGTAGTTTGTGTACTGTCAACTCAACGCGCGCCTTGGTTCGCAGCCAGGCTCACTCCTCCTCCTCTGCATCTCTCTCTCTCTCTGTCGTCATTCGCGGGCTGCCATTTTACGTACATCTTTTCTTTCTGCTTTTTTAACGCCGTCTCCAGGGCTCGGTGACACACGCATTGCTCGCACTCTCTGTTGCTCTTCTGTTCTCTTTTTCATCTCTTTTTCCCCCCCTTTTTTTTTTTGCGGACTAACGTGTTTGGATTGTGTGCACAGGTTCTTCTTACTTCGCATACGCACGTGCTTCCTATCGCTCACCGAGTTCAGTTGGTTTTTTTTTTATACTATCTTTTATCCACAAATCAAGTAAAGCAACAGATACAAAAAATATATATACGCGTTCGTTGACGTGTTTGAAAGCGACTTGTGTAGCAATATGGGGGCAGCGAATGAAAAGGAAAAGACTCAGGCGATCGCCTACCAACGCGACTTCCTGGGATCGTGCTGGAGCAGTCCGTACGGTGTGCTGGAGGCGCAGACCTTCATTCCCAGTCGCTGGTGCGGTATTTCGCAACTCTTCATGGAACACAACACTGGGCACAAGTGCATCGCGCTGCAGGCGCACCGCGCACCCGTCGCCGCGAAGCTAGAGGAGCACTTGGACGTCATGAACAACGCGACGGTGAAAGCGACGACGATGATCGCTGGTGGCGATGAGTCCTTTGGCGTCAGTGGCATTGTGAATCCGGGTAGTCCTTTACGGTCGAATGCGACGGCCGGTGCTGCCTTTCCAGCGAGCCCCACAGGCGTACAGGATGAGGCGTTCGGTCCGGCGAAGCTGAAGAAGCTCGGCTTGCCCAAGAAAGGCGCTGCGAGCGACGAGCACCTCGGAAGTACCATTGATCTCATGCTGCTCCAGCAGCGTGCCGCGTCCACCACGCTCGGCGCTGGTGGGGCGATGGCGGGCTCGGCTGGAGTGGGTGCAACTGCGTCAATGACCGCCGCAGCGGGCGCATCGCCTGTCATCGCCAAGCCACATGTCATTCAAGGTCAACGCTTCCCACCAGGCGCGAGCACTAGCCTCACCGCCCACACTGGTGAAAAGACCAACGTACACGAGCGGAGCTTCTCCGCGGCCAGCGTGGTGTCGGACACGGCGGTGTCGTCGGCGGGTACCATCCGTCGCGTGGTGCGTGACACACAAGTGGTGGAGAGCGCGCTGCACAACCGCCAGCTGTACCTGCGGGCGCACGGCTTATCGGTTCACCAAGACGTGATCTTCCGGGCAGCGCCCGCGCATCGGCGGTATGACTGCATTAGTCTGGTGTCCGCGTGTGCGCCGGAGCAGCTGCGGACGCACACATCGCTGCGATTCGCGCTACCAGACCGACACATCAGTCGTGCAAACAGTAGCGCAGGCGGAGGTGTACCGCTTCCGCGTACAGCTCGCGCGCGGTCGCTGACGGGCCCACCTTCACAGATGCACTTCAGTCATCGCACCCCAGATCAGATTCCCAATGCTCATCCTCAGACTCTCGGCGACGTCGTCGACGGAAATGAAAATATGAGTTTCAATAAAAATGCCAGTGCTGCCTTCTCACCGTTGGTCGATGACGGCGCGCTTGCCAGAAGCCTCCCGCCTGCGCCGCACCAGGAGTCTCCTCGCTCTCGGCGCTCACAGCTTCGTCGCACATCGTCCGCGCCGGGACCGCGGCAAGGGAAGTCCCGTGCCAACAACGTCGGCTACGTTGACTTCGACACGAACCCACTCCACGACCAGTACAACTATCATCTGCAGGATGTGGAAGCGGGCATCCCTGCCGCACGCCTTGCTGCTGCGCAGGGCAGACATCGCCATGCGGGTGCCCAATCCGACAAGAAGAAGAACAAAAAAGATAAGAAGAGGGAAGAGAAGAAGGTGGGTGTTCTTCCGAGGAGCAGCAAGGACGCGGAGGCCGCACGGCAGGCAGAAGACGCGATCCGGGACTACGCTGCTGGTGTAGCGCCGCTCATTATCGGTACGATCAGTGCGGTGGAGCTGCAAACGCTGCCGCACAACGCCGAAGTGTGTCTTGGTGGCTGGCTCTATGTGAGTCTCGAAGACGAGCAGAAGCGTCTGCGGCGTGTGCTTGACCGCTATGAAGCTTTCCTGATCGAGAAGCAGGTCGCCGAGGCGGAACGAGAGCGGGCCGCAGCCGCTGCAGCCTCCGAGTTCAGCACAGGCGGTGGTCGTAGTCCACCGCGGCGCAGCAAACGACCTTCGCTGCGGCCGTCTCCAAGTCTCAGTCCACAACGCACGCCATGTGCCCTTGTCGGCCGTTCACTCGGCGGTCGCAGGACTGGCGCCGTGGATACGGGCCTGTTACCTCCGAGCGCTCTCGCCGTCTCGAAGACGACAGGTACCTTCACGCAGGGCGCCAGCGGTGCGGTACAGACGACGGAAGCCATTCCAAGTGAGCTGTCGACACCGAAGCCTCGCAACCGCCGCGCACGCTCTCTCGACGGAGACGTCAGCGCAACGCACAGCGTGCCACCCTCGCCGTTTCCAGCCGGCATGTCCGGCGCCGGACTCGGTCCCTTCCGACGTCCAAGTCTGCTAAACGACCTGGGGAGCGGACCTGGTCAGCGATTTATGGACAGTCACAGACTCGTCGATGACCCGCTCGCGCCGGAGGACTTCTGGATGCCGCACGTCTACATGATCATCGCGATGCCCATGTACGAGTGCAGCATCTGCCCGACCGTCTTCCATGCGATGAACAACCGCACGAAGCCGGTCTCGTTGAATATCGTCAACCCCCTCTCGCGCGAGACGTTCGGTGTGGGCTGCATCACATCGATCCGCTACGGTGGCGTCATTGTGCTCGAGTGCCGCGAGCCCGTCACCGTCGCGGACAAGGACTGGCTGCTCGCACTCAAAAAACTTGGCGAGCAGTGTCAGACATTTGCTGCGGAGTCAATGGCGAAAGCGGCCAGTGCGGCGGCTGTTCCACGTGATCTGTCGTTGAGCGCAGCCGCCGCTCGGCGGGCCGCGGAGGAGGAAAAAGCCGTAGAGATGACACGCGACGTGTCCGGTGATGGCGGGAACGCAGACAGCGAGGTGTTCAGCACGCCCAGACTGACAGCTGATGTACTCGAACGCAGCGTGCTCAAGCCGTACGACGCGCCGCTGCGAGACGCCGACTTGGCGTGGCTGCATCGGAAGCGCCTGGACAAGGTCCGCTACCTTCGCCGTGCGCTGCGCTCCAAATTGGAAGCGGACGGGTTCAATGTGATCTTCGCCTACACGCGAACAGCACGTCGGCAGCGCCGCGCCGCAACACGGAAAGCTGCACAAGAACAGGCGCGCGCGAATGGAAGTCACAATAGCACAGCCTGTGACGCGGGTCACCGTGTGTTGGCGTATCCACTCAGTCGTGAGCATTCCCTGGTGCCACCGAGCGACGCCAACGAAGGCGGTGAGGAGGCCAATGATGAAGATGATGACATTGAAGACGACGCGGGTGCCTCTCAGGCCGACGCACAGGACGATCAAGACGACGTCGGCAGCGACGAGGAGCTAGAGTTCGATTGGGATGGCGTCAGCTCCCACGGTGAGGTGGAATTGACAGGCCTCAGCAGTGGTGTCGGCAACAAGCGCCACGACGACGACCCGTTTGGCCAGCATGGGCACACGTGGTTTGCCAGAGCCGCACAGGACGCCACCTCACCGGCGAACTACATCATCAAGGGCACCTTTAGACAGATTGGCGGGGTGCGGTACTTTGATACCACGTCGCTTCTGGATGGGTGCCAGGTGAGGGAAGTCGTGGACGGCGTAGTGCGCTGGGCGCGGAATTTACGTCGTACGCCCGTCAAGGCCCGTCCCTTGTCCCTTTTCCTCCAGCGCTACGAGGGTATTACGTCGACTCTTCGCATAGCCCAAGGCTCCACGACACGTGCCGTCCTTCAAGCGCTGTACCGCAGTGGTGCGCCGGCCAACGTGCTGCTGCAGGCGAACGCGAGCTTCTCCCATCCAGGGCGGAGCACGCAGGCCGCGGCGGGTGGTGTGCCAAGCGATAGTTTCGCGCCTGGCACGGTCGGCAGCTTCGTGATTTCGGCGGCAGCCTCGGCCCCACCTGTGTCGCCCGTGTCTGGCCCCGTGCGATCTGTGTTTCCCTTCATTACGCACTACACGGGCCCTCTCGATCCTATTGTCCGCGCGATCCTATCCCCAGAGGTGGAGCACATGATCCGCACCGCCGAGGAGGGCGTAGCCGCCAAGGTTTCGGCGCCTGCAGCGGTGAGCACAGGCGTCACGCCCTCTACCGCTACCGCTGCTGTCAGCTCTGACGCGCTCGAGAAGACAAAGAAGCGCACCAGAGCGGAGACGAGCACGACGACGTCGCATCAACCACAGCCAGCGAGTAGTCTCATCGACGATCATCAGGCCCTCGCCGCAGGGGGGGTACGCACGGGCACCGTTGGCTCTGCGGCCACCGTTTCCGCCCTCACATCGTCCAACGCAGACGCCCCGAAGACAATCGAAGCAATGTTGGTGGGGACTGCGACGCTGCCGCTGGCGGGCGCCGCCATGAACCCCAGCGTGACCCCTGGCGTGGGCGTCACGAACGCTACCTTCACTAACGCCTCCATCACGAATGCTTCTTTTACCAACACGTCCTTTGGGGGACTGCGTGGGCCACCAAACAACAACAACACCTTCTCCAGCGCCTCATCTGGGCAATCAGGTCACACACATGTTACCGCCGCCAGTCCGAGCCTTCCCAACGATAGCATGCCTCTCGCACCTGGTGACGCCGGCTCTCCGCGTCCGAACACAATTCATGAGCCCATAGTGTCGAACAACACCTTCATTCTGCAATCCGGTGTGTGTGTACAGCGACCACCAGAACGCTTTGCTGCCGCCTCGACACCTGTCTCAGGCGACGGTCTGAGCAGAATAGACGGCCCTACCTCTATACCAGGAATGGGTGCCAACGCCGCGCACAGCAGCGGCAGCGGAAGCGACACATCCGACAACGCCGATGTCGACGAGGAAGGTGATGAGGGCGACGGCCCACACAGGCTCAACCGGACGATGCGGCTGAGTCAAATCGCCGTGGAGGCGGTGCAGGCAGACGGCCGCGCGGGCCGTAGCCAGGCGTGGCTGGACGCCGACGCAGCGCTGCGCCAGGTAAAGGCTGAGCTCGAGGAGATGCGTTTCCTAGTGGCCAACGCGGATGCGGAGCTTGAGCAGCGCATTCAAGAGTACGTGACCACGTCCTCGCTCTTTCTCCCGCACACGCGTGTGGACCAGACTGCGCTGGTGCTGCTGAGCGTGAAGATGCTCCGGCAGTTCCCCGAGGATGTCCCTGTCAAGGAGCTGCACTCCGACTGGCTACCTCTGTTGCTGGCGACGCTGACACTGCCGAACGACCACATCTTCGTGACCGAACGCTCGCTGACGGTCCGTGATCATCAGGCGCGTCAAGTGCGGGCCAATGGAGTGGACAACGGTGCCGAGTACGTATTGCACGACCAGGATAATGTGTACGGCCATCTCATGCCTCCCGAAGACGTCTGTGACGCGAACAAGCGACGGGAAGCATTCAACGACCCAGGTGCCTCGACGAAGTACGCCATTGAAGCCATCCGCGCGCTGCCGCCACCGCAGCCGCTCCACGATGTGGTCATCGCACCGATCCCCTACCGCATCTCAACCAAGACCGCACTCGCGCTGGAGCAGCAAGGCGTGGACACCACGTACTCATTCTGCTTTACGGGTGGCTCTGTCGGTGTGCTGGCCGGTGTGCTGCGCGTCTACGCCGACAGTATGCGGGAGCGGTGTCAGCGAGAGATCCAGCGTGCGCTCGCGACTGGGGGACCTGAAGGACTACTCGCCGAGGCCAAGAGCAGCGTCGACCTTCTTCTCAAGAGAGGCTACAACGTGTTTCTGCGGCGCATTTGGGTGTGGGGCAGCACGTCCAAGAAGAAACCGGGGTTCATTCAACGCCTCCTCGGCAACGACGAACTTGACGACGAGTGGAGCGAGGTCGGCGCAGGCGGTGAGGATGGCGAGACGCACAAGAAGAAAAAGAAGAAGAAGAAACAGTCGAAGAAGGCATCTGATGACTTCGACAGAACGGGTAGTGCCCATCTCGGCAGCTTCAACGGCGCCACGAACGACTCCATGACGTCGAATGCGGAGCACGATAAGCATGGTAACGTCCGTCGGGCAGCTCTGCCGTACCGTCTTTCGGAGGGGTACGCGCTGTTCGACGCCATCATGCATTACCTCCGCACCTACCGTGACATGGAGAGAGATTTCCGCGCCGCGACCATGTCCACCGCGACTCTCAGTCACGCCTCCGAGGCAAGCGCACAGGCGCATACAGCGGCGCCTATACTCAAGCACCGCTCCTTTCTTCAGCCGCGCCGCTCCGCGAACGCTGAGAGCGCTGCGCCTGCCGCTGATGAGCCGGTGACGGAGGAGCTCTTCGTAACCGACTTCGAGGTGTGCGTCGCGACCAACTACTACTACAAGCGTGTGATGGTGGAGCAGCCGTACCGTTGCAGCAGCGTCTTCGACGCGGCCGACAAGCGCTGCACGCAGCCTCCATCACCGTGTCCCGTACCAGGCACATCCGGCACAAAGAGTAACAAGAGTGCAGCCAAGAGCCGCGTATCTGGCAACGCCCAACACAGAGCCCGCGCGACAGCCGCCGCCACTGCCGCGGCGTCTTCGGCCGCGCGTCGCCTTCTCAACAAGCACGAGGAGCAGCGGCGCGCGCACAAGCTCTCGACACTCATTCTCCGTCACACCGAACGGCGTGGGGCAGAAGGGGAATCGTCCGTGGTGCATCGCAGTACCAAGCAGCGCTCTGGGAGCGTAGCTGGGCGTGATGACAACGCCCGTGCCCATCAAAGCGAGCGGGAGCCATTTCGCGATGGACGCGAGCCTAGCACAGTGGATGCACACGACAAGAAGGTCAAGAAAAGCACCCGACAATGGCGTGCGATTGCGGCGGAGGTGGAGGTCCCGTACTGTGGCGGCGAAGAGGAAGAGGCGAGCGGCGCCAAGGACAACGCCAAAGGTCTCTATGATTTTCTCGAGAATAGCCTTCAGCGGTGGCGCAGCGCGCGGCAGAGTGACCTAAACACGCATAGCGGTACGAGTCACGGCGCCTCCGCCCCTCGGCACGAGGCGCAGGACGCGTGTATGACGGCCTACGAGCGTGCCGAAATGGAAAAAATGGTGCGTAGTGCCGTCAAGCTCTCTCTTTCGTAGAGGGGATGCGCAGCACGTGCAAAGAGAAGGCGAGTCTACCACGCCGGTCTCGTTGTGGTTGATCTCGTTGGTTCATGTATGCTGGTGTGAGTGTTGACCACGATCGTCCTTTTCTCTCTCTCTCTGTGGGCGACAGTGTTCCATGTTACGACCCGTTTACTCGTTGTGGCTTGCATCGCCGCTATGTTCTGGCACATACTACATTGCAACTCGACAACGCAATGACAAAAAAAAAACAAAAAAATAAATAAAAAATAAAAAATAAAAAAAAAGAAACGAGCGAATGTAAAAACGGACGCGCATGATCAAGTATCCGCCTTGCCTGTCAGCGCGCGCGACCAACGGTGGCGAGGTATGCGCATGGTAACAACCACTATGTCTTCGCACCTGCTGTGCTCGTCTGCGTGATAGAGACGCGATGCGTGCCGAAGCTTATGAGTCGTCTCTCTTGCTGGTCTCTGCGCTATTGGAAGGCAGAAACCTTGGTGCGTGCTCGCGTGCCAGCCTAGTCCCCTAGAGCAGTAGACAATCACACCTTTGCCTACCCACACGCGCTTGTTATTCTCAGATTTAGCAGTATCATTGTGTGTGTTTTTGTTGTGGTTGTTGTGGGTTTTTTTTTGTTTTCCTAGTGGACTCGTGTGGAGTGCATCAAAGGATTAGAAGCACTCCTGCGTTCGGAAAAGGGTAAGCCTGCTGTGTCCGTTGTGTGATTGATTCAGGTGTTTTTCACTCATCACGTTTGGGCATCATGTTGTGTGTGCGTGCACGTGGCTACTACACCATGCGGCGTCCGCCGCTCGCACGCGGAGGCATGGATGGACTGTCTTCGGTGCCCGACAGCGCGGTCGGCACGGCAGCGGGTGTGTCGCGCCTGATGGAGCAGAAGCGTTTCTCCTTCAAGTACGCCGCCAAGATGCAGCACAACGAGATGCGCCAACCAGACTACATCCACGATAAGCGATACGGGCTCTTCAGCAATGAGCACAATGTCGGCAAAGCGCGCCGTGGTCTGCCGTACATTACACCTCTCTACAGGAAGCACATGAACCTCTGGGAGACGGACACGGATGCGTCGTCAAATCGGTTTTTCCGGAGCTACGTCTTTGGACAGCGTGAGCTTCACCTGCTGCTCGGCCGCCCTCATGGATTCGAGGCGGACGGAATGGCAGGTCGTGCAGGCGACTCGGCCTACGAGCAGAGCACCGATATGCGCTACAAGGGTCTGCCCCAGCCGGCCATCACCAACCTGAACTACGAGCATGAATGGAACTACACGCTGTACCGCAACGCGCCAACGCAGCCGAGTCTCCTTAGCAATCCGCGCAGCCCCTTCACACGTGAAATTCTCGGTGACGAGCTGATCGAAGTCCGCGACATCAAAAGCGTCGAACATTGCAAAGCTTGGTTTGATCGTCTTGAGTATTTGATCCAGCTTCACTACAATGCTGTCGGTGACATTGGCCCGTTCAAGTCCCGCCACACGCAGCACGTGCACGAGTTCTTCGTGAGCTTCCACGATGCGCTGAGCAGCTTCGACTTCCAGGACGCTTACCTCTTTGAGCAGTTCAAAACGGTGCGTCCCGCGTCTCTCGAGGACTTGTTTGCAGTGTTTCTCGAGATGGAGGGTAACTACGTCGACCACGATCACTGCCCTCGATGCAGCCTGCCGTACGCCACGACGCGATACTGCGGCGAGGGCGATGAAACCACGCCGTTCCGCAAGCACCGTGGTCGCTGGGCACCGCATCAACATTGGGGGAAGGAGTGGTACGACGTGGTCATGCGTCGTGCGGAAGCGCTGTGGTACCGTGCGACGGAGGATCCGTACTTTGGAACGACCACACACACGCAGCGCCAGGTAGAGGCGATGCTACGCGTCTACGTGAGGACCCGGCAGCGCGCCAAGGCTATTGACTTTGTCAATCAGCTCCACGGCTCCAAGGAGTTCCTCCTCGGTCAGGTCAAGATGACTGAGTCGATGCAGCAGGAGCTAGACCACCTGCTCGATACGACAGCGCACCAGCACTTGCTTACGAATGCCTTCACACTAGAGGCGCGCGCGGCGCTCTACACGGGTGATGCGAATAAGGTCCCGCTGTCACCGCTGCAGCTGCGCATCGATCTCGAGCGCAACCGCTTTCGCCGTCTCCAGCGTGAAGAAGGCGTCGTACGTGTACCACCGGCTTCGTGGAAGGTCGACACGTCAACCATTGTGCCGTACAAGCTGGACAAGAATAAGCAGGTGGTGAACTGGCGGGAGGTGAAGGAAGGGATCGAGAAGTCGTTCCTCAGCACGGGGCTGCCCAAGGAGGCGTACACGTCACAAGAGTGGCGTGAGATGCTCTACTGGAAGGATGTTATCGCCCACCGCGGCGCGCGCCGTGCGGAGCTTGAAGCAGAGCGTCTTGCGGATGAGAGCCGCGCTGGTATAACGGGCCTCAGTGGCAGTCAGTCTTCGGTCGTCTTTCCGGATAAGAGCTGGTACCGCGTCTTCGACACAACCGACGCGGCGCTGAAGCCCTTCAAGATTGGACCCTCGGGCACTGTCTTCACCGCCTCCGCGCCGACGTTCCCTGACGCAGCCGCCGTACCCTACACGCACCCCGTGTCCGGCCAGCAGCTGACGCTCAACACGACCGCGGCCGCCTGCAAGGTGTATGGTGGTGTCGAGTTCGGTGACGTTCTGCATCTCGGCGCGAAGAAAACGGAGGAGGTTGTGGTGGTTGGCGTCAACATGGCGGGTGCGGAGAGCGAGTGGGCATTGTATGGTATGTACACTGACGCTGCCAAACACGCGGAGAAGGGTCTGGTGGAGCTCGGCAAGGACTGCCTTGACCTTCCGGATCGCTTTGGCTCGGTCGCCGTGACCGGACGAAAAGCCAATGTGACTGCTCTCGAGGATCAGCGCACCGTGAAGGAGGAATTCCTTGGACAGGTTATCGGTGTACGTGACGGGCAGCTCTACGTGCAGTGGCGTCTAGTGCTGACAGACAAGCAGGCCGCGGACGCTGGCGAGATCTCGCTGGATCGCACCGTTGCGGTGCCCCTCGGCTCACCTGCCGTCGTAGAAGCAGCACGCTACCAGTTCAAGCCGCTGCACAGCGAGCCTCTGGTGGAGCCGCCTTCGTGGCACACGCCCTTCCGTAACGAGTTCGCCGAGGAGTGCCTCAAGACGCTTGAGCAGGCGCCGTTCACACGTGAAAAGTGGGCCTCGCTGGTCCCTGGTAAGTACACGCCCAAGGTGAAGAAGTTCGGCTACACGCAGCACACCACGCAGGATGACTTTGAAACCAAGGAGTACAAGGATCGCGTGCTCGCCAAGCAGTACTTCCACAATCCGCACGCCTTTGAGGTACTGCCCGAAAGGCATGAGAAGTCCGTGACCTTTGGCGGCAAGTGGGAATACCAGCAAACACACGGTCTCCCCACCGTAGACCGACACGAGCTCGAGAACGGCTGGGGTACGGTCGAGCCCGTCTCCCAGGAAGAAGTGTCCGTCATTGAACAGGCTCTCCGCGATATTAGTGGACGCCGACCGGGTAATTTCATCAAGTCGCCCACCGAGACGTCCTCGTTGGCGTTGAATGAGGCGTGGTGGAGCCCGTTGCAGTTCGGCTGGGAGGAGCGGAACCGGCAGCAGCTCGCTTTCAAGGACCGTAGCGAGCAGCACCTCGTCGACAGCACGCGGTTACCCTTTGGCGGCAAGATCCCGCCATTCGGCACAAGCTACGGCATCGGTGAGCGTATCCGCGACATCGCTGCGGACTACGCCAAAGGCTTTGGCCTCGGTCCACACGGCCACGCCCCCGGTCACAGCACCGCGCACTTCAACACCCTTGGCGCTGAGCACGAGCGCGTCCGTGCACTCGGCTACGGCAACGCACTGGTCCGCCTCTTCAACGACAAGCTCGGACAAAAAGATATCCACGCGTGGGCACTTGAGGCGTGCACCAACACCAACTCACACAAGACAGGTGGTGGTGATGTCGAGGTGAACATCCGCCACGTACTGCTGTCTGTGCAGGCCTGGCGTGAGAACGGCGCCGCGCCTTCCTTGGTCCTGTCGAAGCTCCTGGAGAATTACCTTGCGGACGAGCTCGCGCAGTTTAACGACGGGCTACCCGAGGGCGTCCCGCGCCTTATGCTGCCGCACCAGATCGACGGTGGTGCGACGGGCGCGCCGCACGGCAGTATCTGGGCAGATGTCGACAAGACCGCGTACGGCTACGACTACGTGAGGCAGCACCGCGTCGGTGACACCGATGAGGCCTATGTGATTGGCCTGGTGCAGCGCGCCAACGCGGGCGACGCGACGGACGCACAGTACACGTCGCACCTGCACGGCGAGCAGGTTCAGCGCTTTCAGGTCGAGCTCGCCAAGATTGTCGGCCGCGGCATTCCCCCTCAACGGCTAGCCGGCAAGACAGTCAATCGAGGTAACATCCGCTCGAGCGGCAACGTGGCGACCTACGTCAGTGCCAAGGAGCTCGCGGCGCTGCTGCTCAAGTTCCAGGTCGCTTCCGGTGACGTCTCCAACACAATCCGCGGACTCCAGAACTGCCCTGAGCAAGAGTCACTCGGTGCTGACGATTTCATGGTGCCGACGGCGCTGGTGTTGTCATGGGGTGGCCCCAGCACCGGCAGCAGTGCTGGTCGCTCCGCCAACACACGCGCGGCGAATGGCAACAGCGCCAACAGCAATCGCGTGCTCAATGCCGTGGGGGCGGCTGCACGTCACAGTGGCAGCGGTGCAGGGGCCGACAGCCGACACCGCATGGTTGCACAGGTCATCAATGAGCTCGCCCTTCGCCACGACGGCTTGGCGATGGATGTGCAGTACGTGATACGCGAGAACAAGCGCAATCCCATCCTCCGTCAAGAGTTCGTCAACGCGTTCCTTCCCGTATTTAACAACGATTTGAAGCGCGTGTCGGCTACGTATGACGACTACGTGGAGGGTAAGTACGTGCCCAACGTCACCGTCGCCATTGAGGCTTTTGTCGCCTTTCTCGGCAACCTCGCCGTCCACCCAGAGAAGATCCCGACAACGGTACCCTACCTCGACGTGAGCAGCAGCGGCGATGGGCGTCTGCCGTCTTCTGCACACCACGTGCAGCTGAAGTTGCTGCCGCCGACCATCGGACCCTTCCGCTTCGAAAGTACACTTGTCGAGGCGGTGGAAACGATGAACCGATTCGAGGCGTACGGCATCCACGATGGCCCCACGCGGGTCAGCACCACACCATTCATCGCTGCGGGCTCCAAGAGTTTCAACTACTTCACCTCTGCGGAGGACTTGGTGACGGTCACCACAGACAACGACCGCGGTCTGATGAACGCCCTGCGGCAGTCCGCGCACTTTAAGGCCATCGCGGCGCATCCGGATCTGCACGTGCTTGTGCACGCACCCAGCGGCGCCGGCGTGGTCTCCTCCTTCAATCGCTTCTTCCACCGCGTGACGCCCATGCTCGGCTTCTACCACACGTTGCTCAAGACGTACAACGAGTCGGTCGGGGTGTGGCGGCAAGAGGCGCAGAACACCAACGCCGGCCTCGCACGTGTGCTGGATGCTGAGCTCTCCCCCGCCCTCGAGGCCGAGTTCCGTCGCAACGCGGAGCGGTACTGGCACAATGTGCTCGAGGGACGCAGCACGGAGGAGAGCATGGCCGGCAGCGGCGGTGGTGGTCGGAACGCTCATTCCTCGCGGCAGCAGCAGCAGCAGCCGTACCGCAGCGGTGGCCGTCGTGGTGGGGACAGCGACGGTGGCGCTGGTGCGCGACGGACCTCGACGGTTGGCGTTGTGCAACGCGCCTTGGGGAACAAGGGAACGGCGCACCGCGACAAGGACAGCCAGGACACCGCGGGTGCAGCGGCACGATCGACGGCGTCATCTGGCGCACCATCGGCATCCTCGTCCGCCGCATCGTCGGTGAGTGGCCTGTTGAATGCGCTCAACAAGAAGCGGCCAGCAGGCGCGGGAAAATCGGGTGGTAGCGACGGTCATCAATCGTCCAGCGGCCGCCGCTCACCTCGTCGCAACGGCGGCAACGGCGGCGGCAGTCAGCGCAAGTAACTCACTCTCGCTCTCAAAAGACAAACTGGGATGGAACGTCTTCCCTCCAAACACACACACACACGTGCCCAATGAATGTACGAATGCGAATTTAAACAGACAAAGAAAACAGTGTCGTGGGTGTCGTCGATGTGACGTCTGGTGGGTGCGATGGATGCGGAGACTCTCCTTTTGATGACAGACAACTCCGTTGATTGGGTCTTGTTTGAAGTCTACTTTTTTTCGAGTGCCTTTTTTTTGTTGTTGTTGTTGTTGTTCTCGTCTTCGTCGCGGGAGGCGCGCGGGGCGGCTTCGCTTTTGTTTTGTTCTCTTGTTTGTTCCCTGTCCCTCACGTTAGTGAGATGGTGAGTCTGCTGTTGTGACGTTAGTGAGCACGTGTTTGGGTGCGTGCGAAGTGAGAGACTGACACAATAAAAATAGCTGTGCGAAACAACGAAAAAAGAAAAAAGAAAAGGCGATACGCGTCATTGTCACGTTCAACTGTCTGTGCGGGTCGGGACAGACTCTTGACGTTTGTCGTCTGTGTGTGAGCGTGATGAGTGTCCGTTATTGGACAGCGAAAGGAAGTGCGCGAAAGCGGAACCACCCTCCTATGGAGGCAGCCGGATGTTCGCGCCGCCTGAGCATGCGCACCGTCTCTCTTTCGACATCAAGACGGAGAAAGACATCAAGCAGTTGCCGTGAGGCACTCATTTGTCAGTATCAGCGACCACGAGGCGCAATTTTTTTTTTTTTTTCAAAATCAAAACCCGCAACCACACCCTGCCGACACGCTCACTTTTCTCTCGTCCCTTCCTCGACTGCTATGACCAATTCACGTGTGCTGACTTTTGTAAACACGTGTGTGTACGTTGTGTTGTATCATTAAAACACTCTCACAACATACACAAAACGAAGATATATTTATATATACATATCATCCGCGTGAGACCACCACGGTGGCGCGACGGTACATATTACTGATCAAGTACTTCCATACGATTACAGACGTCAGCTCAAAAAAAAAAAAAACGGAGAACGCATAGGCGGCGCCACTGCCTCAAGAAGCTTTGTACGACCCAGTGAAGCGCGTGTCATCGCGCCTATCTTCACCATTGAATTGTTTTGTTTCTCTCCCCTTCCCTCTTGGCTAGCTGAAGTGAAGGAGGGAAAAGACGCCACGGACGTCCTCGGCCACCTTTATTTGTCGCACGATTTTGTTTCTCTCTCCTCTTCGCTTCACGCCTGTCTCTTTGGGGTCCTCTTTAATTGTCTGGACAATCTTCCTCACATATTCTCCATCTGTTGCTCGCGATCAGCGCCTCTGCTTGGTGCTACTCGCTCTTTTCTTTGTAAATCTTCTTTTCCCCTTCTGTTGTCGTTGTTGTTGGTGTTTGCATTAACGCCTTACGTCATCTTTGTACAAAAGCAAAACGTATTCATGACGGACAAACACATGACCACTACATTTACGGACAACCTCTCCTTTTCTTCCCTCAGCTCAGATTACGCGTTCTCTGATGCGCTGAACCCATCCTCTTCGAACGCGAGGACGGCCCATGTGCAGCAGGTCGCTGGCACGCTCACCGTGTGCGCGTCGCCTGCTACAGCAGTGCGCCGCGAAACGCAGCCCTCCTTGCTGCTGACGGAAGTGTCCACCTCCAACGGGCAGCCTTCCTGGCCAACACACCACGAACGACTCATCAGCGGCGGTGAACGCTTCTACGACGACGACGAGGACATTCCGCTCTCGCAGCTCAACTCAACACACCAACGCTCGCGCACCGCGGCGGCTACCACAACCAGCAGCTCGAACGATGGGCACACCGTCGTGCCGCACGACAAGAGTGGTCCTCATTCACATAGCGAAGGGCGGTCTCATGAGCGACTGGAGGGTGGAGAAGGCGGCGCTGGCACCGGAGTGGCAGAGGACTCGACTCAGACCACGCCGTCGAGTATTCGCACGCGACAGAGTAGCAGCCATGTGTTTGATCTTGGTCCACCCACGTTCCTGCACGGCACGCACATCACCACGCCGCCACCCCAGCCACTCTTGCCACAAA
Organism: Wallacemonas rigidus; assembly: GCA_030849045.1. Classification (NCBI taxonomy): domain Eukaryota; phylum Euglenozoa; class Kinetoplastea; order Trypanosomatida; family Trypanosomatidae; genus Wallacemonas; species Wallacemonas rigidus. Next base: position 44,823 of record JASAOL010000581.1, on the reverse strand, counting down.
CGACGCGCTCTCGTGGACGTGTCGACGCGGCACAGGACGTGATCCCGCTGCCTCTCGCATTGGGCGCGCGCGAGAAGGAGGCGATGTCGGAGTTTGTTACGATGGCAACGTCGCAAAGTAGTCACGCCTCTAGGTACGGCCAGCCGACCGTTGGGGGTGAGAATGGCGCCCCAACGCCGACGGGCTCTTCCGTGTCCGGCATCCGCTCGTCTATGACGCCCTTCGACAACAACAGCCGTGCGTCTGGCGCGTTTGGTGGTCCAGGGCTGGGTGGCAGCCACAGCAGCAAGAAGTTTCTCTTCGCTGGTGGAGGGTCAGCGAGTAAAAAAGGTACAGGGAGCAAGGACAACTTCGAGTGGGAAAACGTGGAGGCGTACTTGTGGGCTGCCTACAAGGCCCTGCGGACGAATAACGACGAGGTCATGGCGACCTTCAAAGCGCCGAAGCACCGCATGGGATGGTACACGGTCATTTACAGCGTGTGTAACAACGATCCCTCCATGTCGTGGCAGCTGTACGTCCGCCTCGGTGCCACCATCGCACGCGCGCTGGAGGTGCTTGTCTTGTACCCTGTTCTTGAACGCCTGGATCAGCGACTGGTCAGCATCAAGACCGACGCTAACGCAGGTACGGGTGGTGATGGTGGAAGCGGAGGGGGCGGCATCGCTGATCACACCTCAACGGCCGACAGTCATGGACATGGCGGTTCAGGGGCTGGTGGTGGCCGTGTGACAAGCTCAAGACGCGGGAGCATGACAGGCACGCCCACGGAGAGTGACTCACACGTACGTTCATCGGGCAGCTCCTTCAGCTTTATGCGCCGTCTCTTCTTCGGCAACGAGGACAGCAGCGGCAGTCCCCACCACCACAGTGGGGGTGGAAGCAGTTTCGCGGCGGTGGAAGCGGCCGGTGCACCGAGTGGTACCCGCACCACCACGCCGTACGCAACGTCCACACCCTTTCTCGTGTCTGTGGCGCCGTCGCAGTCCGTGCCGGACCCGCCTTTCAACGTCAGCAACACCGCCACCACGGCACCAGGCAAAGCCCACGGTCACGGTCACAGTGATGGTCGCACGAGCGGCGGTGGGAGTAGTGGAGCGACAAAAAAAAGTCGCAAAGGCAAGCACACGTCTGGCACGCCACTAGTCGACGCGCCGGCCGAGCCATGCCAGCCAACGAGTGTGTGCGCGACGTTCAACGAGGAGTACGACGACTTCGCCATTTTTCAGCGCATTGTTCTGTCGTGCTTCAGCTACCTTGACCAGTACTACGCACAGCGCTTTGGGATGGATAAAATCACCACGCTGTGTATCAAAATTTTTTACATGGCCGTCTTCGAGCCGATGCGTCACATCATCCTGCACGATCTCCTCACCCGCATCCACCGACTGCGCGACGCAGTGAGCTGTACGCCCAGTGGACGGGAGTCGGCGATGATGACGGCCGAGTCAACGCCGATGGCATCTCGTCAAGGTGGACGTGTTGGCGGTCCTTCTATCGACAACAGCGGCGCACTCTCTGCCGTCGCGGGAGAGTGTGCGACCGCCAGCGGTGGCCAGGCACGCACCCTATTGGATGACGACGAACGCGATGCGAACCTCATTGCGGACACTATCGGGAACATGTGTGAGCTGCTCGTGTGCGTGCAGGCGCGTCCGTCCTACTTAATCACGGTGGAATCGGTGACAGGCGGCACCACCACAGCGGCCGCCATGGCCATGGGCGGCAGTGGTAGTGCGCGTCAGTCGCCCTCACCAGCGGCTGCCGTCCTCAGTCCTGTGGGTCTGGCACGCAAGATCTCTCGACAGAGCAGCGCCGCCTCCAGCATCGTCAGCACACCGCGGCTGGGACCGCCTGCTGGCGTGCCATTCGCCGACGGTGCGCTGCCCTCACCAATCTTTCACAATCAAGAGGTCTCCGCACTGCCGACGGCCGCACGGAGTACAACGGGTACCGGCGGCGGCAGCAGCAACCCTACGTCTGGCGCCCCTGTGGTGCGTAAGCGGCATCGCTTCTTCACGTTTTGGACACGTAAAGATGACAAGACCTCGTCCGCGTCGCGCGCGAGCTCACAACCTGCGCGTCACAAGAGCGGAAAGGAAAGCAAAGATGGTACGAGCGGTGGGACGGTCGCCCCTCCTCCCCATCCACGTGAGAGGTCGTCACCTCTGTGCACGCACTCTGCCAGTGTTAGCAGCCACTCCAGCCCCGGCGGTAGCGCGCGCGACAACACGGGTAAAGCAGACACCGAGGCGGCGAATCACGGTTTGATCGAGGTCGATCTGCGCGAGCTCATCGACCTTCGCCAGCGCCTCGACAGCCCACATACCATCCGCGCGCTAGGGATGCAGGCCTACCATTTCGTGCCTTGCAATCATATGAGCGCCAGTGGTGGCACTGGGGCGGCTGGGGATCGCGCTGGTGTGTCACGCCCGCCAGATCTCGGCGGCAGTTTTGGTACGACCACCGCCAGCAACAACGCGCTTTTTTCTCCGCCACAAGGCGGTGCCGCACCGGGGCATCCTGCGTTTGGACACGGCAGTGCCGGTGGGGTCGGTGGTGGTGCGGCGTGGTCGGCATCAGCAGGTGTGAGTGGCGTCCCCGCACGTGGGCAGGACACTCCCCTCAACGGCTCCGTTGTGATGGCCATGACAGCATCCATTGAGTCCCTCGTCACGCGTGCGTTCGCCGAGGAGTACCTGGCGGCACTTCGCCGCTACTACAGTGCCGCACGCGATGCCCACCTGCGCACAGCAGACGGCCGGCGCACGTACATCGCGTGGCTACGGCACATCTGGGACATGGAGCACAACTTTATTCGCAGAAGCCAGCTTCCCTTCTTGCACCAGGCGGTGCGCCGCACCTTGACCGACACGCTCATCACCACCGTTCATCGCGATATCATCCTGGATCGGGCCAATGGCTTCGGCGCCCTGCTGGATATCTGGGGAGGAGTGCGGGGTGATGACGGGCTGGTCGCGGCTGTGCTGGACGCCCCTATTGGGGCCGTTACGACGCGCGCCTCGGTGCACGCCCGCCACACCACCACTGCCTCGTTCTCGCTCTCTACCGCCAGCAAGCTTGTGGTCGCCGGCGGTGCAACCGAAAGCGCAGCGATGGCGAATAATCCTTCACGCGGACGCGCGTACGTCAGAGCAGGAGAAGGTATTGTTGGCGGGGAAGATGCTGTGCGCACCTACGGCCGAGAGAAGAGCGCGTCAAGTGGGGCTGTCCGCTTCGGTATGAGCCGGACGATGAACCCCGCGCCAACGCCCGTCGAAACCGCTTTGGCAGTGGGTCAATTTTTCTGGGCGTTTACCCGCGCCGAGCACGATGAGAGCTGCCTGCTCCTCCTCGCCAGTATCCTCGCCTCGCGAGTCATTGCCCAAGCGACGTCGACGGTGCGCACATACGTGGAGGTGATCGCCAAATCCTCCAGCGCATCACCACCGTCGACCCGGACGAGGGCGGCGAGTGTGGGCGGCATGCACGCCGAGACGACATCGCTTGCTGCCGCCTCTCACACCACGCCGTTGTCTGCGACACCGCTTTCCGCGGCAACGGCCGCGGCGACTTCGGCCAACTTGGCACGCCTCTCAACAGCACGCATTGAGGCCGCTGCAGACTTCGCGATGGAAGAACTTCTCATGAACTATCAGCGATACCGTGAGCTTATTGACGTCGAAATGCGCTCGCACACGGTGATGATGAGCGCGCTGCACGACGCCCTCCGCGAGGTACTAAATCCGCATCGCTGGACCCGACAAGGCGCGCTCGCAGCGTCAGAGATGCGTGTGCGGGCCATGACAAACCTGACCAATCAAGTGGGGACGGCTGGTGGGGCCTGGCAGCTCCCCAGTGTGCTGCTCAGCAAAGACGCGGGGGCACGCGCCATGGCCCCGCTCACCGCACTCGCGCGTGATTTCCCGTTTGCTGCCTCGCTCTCCACGGCGGAGATGATGGCCACGTACGTGGATCACGTGCTGCAGCGCCAATTCTCTGGCACCGGCATCAACGCCTCGGTCTCGCCGGACGTGGAGGCGCACTTCAAGGCCATCGCGGGGCTTGCTTCGTTGCTGGACAACAAGGATGTCTTCCTCGAGCACATCCGACTGCGGTTAGCCCGGCGTCTGCTGGACCTTGCCCGGCCCGCCAATCTGCGAGCGGAGCACGTACTCGTGCAGGCCTTTCACGGCGTCTTTACCCTTGAGGGCGTATATTCGATGGAAGCCATGCTGCGTGACTCCTTCAACGGTGAGAGCGCCGCCGCGCAGTTCGACAGCAGTCCGGAGTATGCTGAGCTGCTGGCGCAGGGTGTGGGCTCGCCGACCGCGACACGGGCAGCGTCGGGAACAGCCCCTGCCCGACTAGAGGTGCGCGTGTTGTCGTGTGTCGGCTGGCCTGTACAATTGCGTGATGCGCGTGTGCGACTGCCTGCCTCGCTGGATCGCGGGGTGCGGACCTTTGAGGCATTCTACGCGCGCTGTCACCCATCCCGCCGACTGCGATGGATGCACACGTTAGCCCGCGTCACGCTCATCGCGGAGCTTCCCCATGGCCAGAAGGAGCTGCTGGCGAACATGTTCCAGGCAGTTTTACTCCTCGCCATCAGTGACGCCAGTCACGCATGCCGTGCCGGTGCCGCTAGTCGCCAAGGATGCGGCGTGCCCGCGGCGCGTGTCGATGGCGGTGCGGGTGTGAGTGGACAGCGCGTACTCGCCGATCGCCAGTCCCCGCCCTTACAACTACCCCAAACAGATGGGGCCAACGTCGCGTGCGCAGGTGTTGTCTCGCCAACATCCGAGAACTTCACGTCGGGGCCATTGGAGTCGTCCTTCGCGTCCGCCATGTCCGCGTCGCTTGCCGGGGCCGTCCCTTCGCCCACGTCTGCTCCACTTGACGGCGAGAGTGACGCCGATGACCTCTTCACAGCCGCCACCGACAGCACGATGTACTATCGCCGCTACCTGCGTGCCACCGCAGGACGTCGCGGGGAGGAGGAGGAGGAAGAGGAAGCGGGCTGGATCACCGGGCGTCAGCTCGCGGCACGAACAGGTCTAAGTTTTCATCAGCTGCAGGCACACCTGGCGTCCATCACACTGCACGGCCCAACGGCGCTTGTGCGGCGACTACCCCGTACGCAAGCGCCTGGTCCCAACGTGGGCAGCCGTCCCCAAGGCATCGGCAGCAGCCTCGACGAGCCCCCTCTCACCACCGAGGACGACGACGATGACGGCGAAGAAGAAGAAGGCCAGAAATATCGCGATGGGGATGCTACAGAGGAGCGAGGCAGTGCGACGACGCGCGGCACGAGTCTGGTCAGCGCCACCCCAACGTTCAGCGTGACGGTTGGGTCACACGGTGCGTCTACTGGTAGTTCCGTGTTCCTCGAGGAGGAGGACCGCTTCACACTCAATCGCGATTTTCAGCATCCACTACGTCGCTTTCAACTACCAGCGCAGCGCAATGGCCCACTGCTGCGGTCGGACACTCACAGTGTCAGTAGTGGGGGCTACGCGAGGGGGGCTGATGGACACAACGTGGCCGCCTCCGGCACGAAGCCTTGGGTGTCGTCGATGGCGTTGGAAGTAGAAAAATCGCTGAAAGCCTCGCGGCAGGTCCGCACGGACGCTGTGCTGATTCGTATCATGAAGAGTCGGCGTACACTGCCCTTTGGTGAGTTAATGGCGCTCGCGACGGAGCAGCTCGCACCACAATTCCTTGCCACAAATCGGGAGCTGAAGGAGCGCACTTCCGCGCTCATCGAGCGTGGCTTCCTGCAGCGCAGCACAGAGACAGACGGCGTGCTTACGTATATCGCATAACCACGCGATGAGGACGTCAAGGATGCAAAGACAAAGAAAACGAAGAGGGTGCACGACGGAGTCGATACCATGAGGCTTGTCGCACTCATGTTCCCGTCTCTACACTTGTGAAAGGCCTCCTCTTCTTTTTTTTTTTTTTGCTCACACACAGATGTGCGTTTCATTCTATTTCGTGTGCGCGTGGTTGCGCTCTGTGAGACAACGTGTTCGGGTACGTTTGTTTGTTTGTTTGTTTGTTTGTTTGTTTGTGTATTGCAAAAGTCCAGGAGAGCCCTCTCGAACAACTGGAAGATGGTGCGTCTGATTTTCGAAGCTGTCTGTTATTTGTTTTTTTTTTGTTTTTTGCTTTTCGTGTTCATTGTCCCACTCATTGTGTAGTGCTCTATGCGTCTGTGAGTGTGTATAGATCCGCTCTCTGCATCATACGCAGCGTGTCGTGACGCTAGTCGCCCACATCTCCCAATTCCTTCCTTGCTGTCGTACATCGATTCATCTCGCAGTGCCCTCTCACACGTGTGTCTCTGTGTGCGTGTGTGTGTTTATCACTGCTGCCATTCGCACTCATGTGGCACATGTTCATACAAGGTGGTACGAACTGGTGTGGATGAATGACGTCCCCCCACCGCCGTCACCATCGAGTGACGATACGAACGTATCTCAAGGAGCAGACGCCCGTGAATTCAGAGGCCTCTCCGCGCCGCCACGCCCTTCTTCAGTATTGCTTGACTGCCATCCGTTGGTATACACACACACACATACTTCGTACCTCTTCGCCTTACCCTCCTTTCTCTCACTCACACACACACTCACACACACTCTCTTTGTTTGCTTACTCTCGTACTTGGCGTGCGCATGCACACGTGAATAAGAGAAAAAGACCGAAACGAACCGAAGCACGACGCGACCGGCAGGGGCAATCATTAAAAAGAAGTAAACAAGACAGAGGTGCGTGCGGAGTGTATTCTTTCTCTGGTTCGGCTCATATGCTGTCCCATGCGCGTCGCTCCCTGGCCCGTCTCGGTGTCAGTCCTCACGTGCGTCAATGCCGACGCGCGCACTTGACGTCGCGGTCCTCTACCACCGCGATCGGGCTGAGAAGCTGCGGTTCACGCGTGCCCATCAGTCCAGATACCATCGTCGTGGAGACCATCGTGGAAGAGGAGACTTTCGCGCGGTTCACGCACGGTGGTGAGCATGCGTCCGCATCGCACGCAGCGGAGGAGATCGTACGTGAGTCTACCGTGCACGACACGAGTGGTTTTTGTGACGTCACCACCGTCGACACGTTCGCGCGTGGTCGTGTGGCCAACTACCTGCGCCGCATGGGTCACCCACCTTCGCAGGCTTATCAAACGCGTCGACTGGCAGAACACGAAAAGATCACACTCATTGGAGCCTCGTCTACGACAGGCGCGTCGCACGGGGTGGAGGTTTTTCACGCGCAGGTCAAGGTACCCCTGCCTGCCCCGCACGGCTCCTACCTCGCGGAGGGCCTCGCGGAAACGGCAAAGGATGCCGAGCTGTTGGCGGCCATGCATGCGCAGTACGTGTGCGACGCGCTGGGTGTACCGCTGTACAGCTTGCCGTCGATGCAGCGAAAACACGCGGAGGCCGCGCGCCGCGCCGGTCGACACGCCCCTCTCCCAGGAGACCCGGTGCGGTCGGAAGGGACGGCTGTTCCGCCTCCCCTACGCATGCTCACCCTCGCAGTGCGTGGAGAGGCGAGACGCACGGGAAGAGGAGACAGTGGTGGTGAGCCGTCCTCGACGTCTTTTGAACGTGTCGATCACATGCTGCAAGGTGCGACGAAGGCCGATCCCGATCACTCCCACCACTTCGCGCCGTCTATCGCTGAGGCGGAGTTAGTCGCGGAACCGCGTGATGTGCCGGCGTCATCACCGGCTATCTCTTCTTCAACGCATCCTTTGACAGCGCACACAACGACGAGCACTCGGCGCTTGAGGCCCGTCGCGGCGCGCACACCACGTCGAAGCGCCAATGCCTGGGAAGCGCCTGAGCACACATCGCCCGCGCACACACGACCCGACACGGCCAAAGAGAGGGAAGATGGCGACATCTCCGCGGAGCGGCCTACCGACGCTGACGCGACCGCGTCCACTCTACCGTTGTCTTCGTCGCTGCCGTCTGGGCGGTCATCACACGCGTCATGGCGGTACGCAGACGTCGCGTGGTACCCGTGGTGCCACACGCGCACACCGCAGGAAGTGCTCGCGGAAGAGGGCGAGGACGATCTACCGCTAGATGAGCTCCTCAACATGGTTGGTGGTCTCGGGCACAGTATAAACCCTGGCGCATCGCCATCTGCACAGTCCCCTTCCTCCCCCGGCACGGGCTCCCGTGCTCCTCATCAGCCACCGCCCGCACGGGCACGGCAGACGCCAACGTCCACGGCACGCGCGGCTCCGTTCGACCCGACGGAGGGCGGCCTCTGGCAGATGTCCCAGCCCTTGTCGACGCGCTGCTCGCCTTGTCCAGAGGACGCGCTGGTGTTGCCTTACGTCTATGATGGCCCTCACAGTTTGGCGCGTGTGCGGGCCTACTACGATCAGCACGGTGTGCCCCTTGAGACGTGCCTCACGATGACGCACGTGAGCGTCGCGCGTCATGCCGGTCGCATGTACGTGGCGGAGCTCCGTCTCGTGGACGTACACAACGGACTCACCGCCAAGGGGAAGGCACAAACGAAAGAGATCGCGCTGCACTTGGCAGCCATGCACGCGGAGCTGCTGCTCGATGCGATGGGCCGGCCTTTGTTTCCCAAAGACCCTGCGCGGCAGCATCGACATGCCGAGGCGGTGAAGCGGTTCGGTCGCTGGGCCTACGACCCACTCTCCACGGAGACAACCGTCACGACCGCCGCCGCGACGACGACGGAGAACGCCAGAAAAGACGGCACGCAAGGCCCACGGCCAACGCAGATGAGTTCCGGCGCCCTGTCTGTCGCCGGTCTCGATGGCGACGCGCTTCCATTGCCATTGAAGCAACAGGTCGGCGGTGATGACGTGTGGCTCAATCTTGTCAGGCCTCCCAGCACCAGCTACGCGCGCAGTGACGGCGAGCACATTGTGGCTCTGCACAACGTGATTAATCATCACTACTCAGATGCGATCGAGGTGCACATGCCCTCGGACGTGCTCGAGCGCGCACCAGAGATCCTACGCCAGTGGCAGCTCACCGTGGCGGAGAACGTGTACCCCGAGATGTATGTTCTCACGCGCTTGGGAGACGCGTACCGGGCAACAACGATTACGCCGGTGCCGCGATGTTACGGCGTTCGCGGTGGCAACGCGATCGGGAAGTCCATGCAGCAGGCTGTACAGTTGTGCGCACTGCACGCCCTAGACACACTATGCGCGCTCGGCATCCCCATCTACGCCGACCCAATCGCGCAGCGTGAGTACATGGCCTGGCGACGCGCGCACGGTTTCGTGACGCCGGACCGCGTGCGTGGGCTTCGACGACCCGCCTTTGTCGTGCCACTCAAGCACTCGATTATTCCCGCGCCTGGTGAAGTGGAAATGGACGCGAACGATGACGACGACGACCACGACCGCGATGACACGGACGACGCGACCGCGTTTCCGACGTCGGCTGAAGAGGCCTCTAGCGAGCGGGCCCGCACGCGCTTGCCAGCATTTGTGAAGGACGCGCTTCGCTGTACCCCGGGGCAGGTGCCGTCGACGCGTCGGCCGTACCTACCCAGCTACATCGCGGAGGGCCATGTCGTCCGCCTGCCGCCACGCATAGCCGACACGCTGTGTGTCATGCAACTCGATATTCCCGAGCACTTCAATGTGTTTGGCTGCGCGGAGGACAACGACGCTGTCCGCGTGGAGATGGGAAACGCCGCACGCGTGTGTGTCCAGAACTACATTCAACACCAGCACGCCGCGTACAGTGCGGCGCTGCGGCAACACCAACAGACATCGCCACCGTCTCCGCAGCAAGAGCAGAGCGAAGGCGAGAGTCAGCCGAAGCAGCCGGCGTCTCTTGAGGAGAGGTCACGCCACTTCCCTTCATCCCAAACGGCGGATATCGCGTCCGTGTGCATGGCCGCGCCTTCACCCGAGGAAGCACGCCTCTGGTGGCGTCATTGGCTTTCAGCGCCACCGCTGACCACGCCGCACGTCTTCATCACCGGCTACACCAAGCAGATCAGCGTGTACAACTTCGCCTACCTACGCATCCCACTCCCACTCTCACACGTGACGCTGAAGACTCTCACAAGCGACTCGACGACTCACGCAGCACCGCCGTCGGTCTTGGCGCTGGGCTTGGCGCTCAAGAAGAAGGACGCGGAGCGGATGTGCTTCGTGCACGCCGCGGCGATGCTGCACGCGTTGGCAGACGAGGACGTGCTACAACGCTATCCGACAGGACTACCGCGGCAAGGCGTCAACACCTCGTACGTGAAGCATATACGTCCACACATCACCACGCCAACGGGGGCGGCAACAGAAGCGGAAACGAACGCCCATCCACCCACGGAGGCGTCCATCAGCCACACCGCATACGGCCGCCCCATCATGTACGCGACGATGAAGACGTTCTTGGGAAGTGGTAAGTACTACGTGCCTCCACGCCGACGAAACGGACAGGGAGAGGCGCCGTGACTCGCATTCCCTGATGACGGCTTTCGCGGGCCGTGGTGTTTGTTTCTTTGTTTTGTTTACTCCTCACAGTCATCCGCAGATCATTCGCTCTCTCTCTCTTTATCGCTCTCTCGCTCGCTCTCTCTTTACATCACACAAAAAGTATCAATACTCCAGAAGACCGAGCATACAGGGTAGGGGTCTCGCTCACAGTCTGAAAAAGGTGAGACGTGTTTCCGTTCCGTTGTTATCCAACGAACATCTCAGCAGATGCACAAGTAAGACCAACACAAACCACATAGTTTGGTTCACCTTACTTCAATCAAAATGACACGTCCGCACAAACACGCGCACACACACACACACCTCGCCAAACAATATTCTTCTCCTTGTTCTTCTCTTCTCTTGGATCGCAGAAGCACACGCATACACACACACACACACTGTCTTCGACACGTCGACGGATGACGGACAGCCATCATCTTACCTGTACACGCCACCTGGGCGGCACCATCCACGCAGGCTCCGCCATGTCGGGCACCCACTACGCGAGCCACTCTTTCCGTAAGCCGCACACCACGTGCTGGATGGAGCTCGCTGTGTTCAGCGCATTCCCCACGGTGCCATCCCTCTCTGGGACAATGGTTCAATGTCGACAAGATCTACTCGCCTCCACCAGCGGAGCAGGGGCTGCGGTCTGTCCGAATATTGTGCTAGAGTTTGAGCTCTTCGAGGACGAGGCGCCAAAAACGTGCGGTAACTTCCGTCGACTCTGCGCGGGTCAGAGCGCGACGCGCATGGGTCAGACGTACTGGTTTCAGGGACTCACACCTAGCTACCGCGGCACCTACTTCCACAAGATTATTCCCAACTTCTGCGCTCAAGGCGGGGACCTGACGATGCGCGTCGATGGTGGGGCGAACCACTTTAGCAGCGCCGGCCGCGGCTGGTTCGCCGATGAGAATAAAAAGCGTCGCCACAATGAGGCGGGTCTGCTCTCTATGGCGAACAATGGGCCCAACAGCAACGGTTCTCAGTTCTTCATCACCACCACGGCGAGCGAGGAGCGCGCATTCAACGGTAGGCACGTGTGCTTCGGACGCGTGGTGAGCGGCCTGGAGGCATTCCTACGCGAGGTTGGCCCTTATGGCACTGTGGAGGGTTACCCCTCCCGGTATGCGGTGGTGGTGGACTGCGGTGAAGGTCTGGCACCATCGACCGATTTCGATGCGACGACGACCGCGGTGGAGGCCGACGTTGCTGCCGACGCAGAGCTGACGCCTGCACAGAATGAGGACGAAGAGATTGCTGCGCTTCCGCCACCAACACCCCCACTAGCAGCGTCTCCGGTGGACGGAGGCACCGATGTCGCGCACGCGGATGCACTTAAGAGCTCCATCAAGCATCCGAACGCGCCGAAGTCCGAAAAGCATGTAACCTACAAGGAAGTGGAAGTCGCGTAATGTCTTGTTGGCGGGTTGGTAGTCCGTATTTCTATCCTGTCCTTTCTCTCCTCGGCACGTGGCTGTCTTGGCGTCACTCGGAAGGGAGCAGGGCCAACGGCACACGACAAGGGCCGTCGCAACACGCTCAGAACCACAAAAAATTGAGCAGCAGTTTGTCATGTTCGTCATTGTTCACTATCACCACACGACCTCGAGAGGTTTCTGACACCACGTCATCCTCTTTCTCGTCTTTTTCGAAACACTCATGTATTGATGCTCCGCACACCGTCTCTGCGAACAGCAGTCCAAAAACAAGAAATGAAAAAAAAAAACAGGAATGCTTTTCGTTCAGAATGCACAACGTACTTTGTACGCTGTGCATCGACATCCAGAGCCTGATTGGCTCTTCATCTTTTCGGATGTGAGTTTCTTCGCGCTGTCTTTCGGTTTGGCTCCTCTCCTCACCCCCTCTGCCGCCCCCTCAGAGCCACACGTTGTCATCGTGGCTATATTCGTTCGCGAACGAAGGCATCCTGATGGATGACCGTCGCCTGTCCGGTCTTCGTGCGTGCGTGCCTTGTCTGTTTTGGTTGTCAACGACGACTGGGATTAGCCTCATCTCCTCTCCTCTCTCTCTCTCTCTCTTCGCGTATCCATTCTCCCCTGCATTTTCACTCCCGCTCCACGCCTGTGGTCGCTGCTGCTTCGTCAAGATCACCTCGCTGTGGTGCTCATCATTGCCGTTATCTTTTCCCCAATCTCGCTCTCCTCTCTTGACCGAGAACCGCACGCGCGTGTGTGATTTGTGTGTGTGTGCTCGCAGTGCCTGGCCTCGTGCATGATACGTCTAAGCCATTGATTTCCTTGTTGATTTCTGGTTGAGCTCTCACGCCCTTGGTACTGTGTTATTTTCGTTGTTATTGTTGTTTTTTTTTTTTTCTTCCGTTACTTCTTTTCTTTTCTCTGTCTCGTGCCTTCGTTGTTGCTGGTCCTCTATCTTGTCAAATGAACACGGGCCCAACAAATACGCTCGCCCCATCCGCCAAGTACGATGACCAGGGTCTCTTCTTCTCGATCATACTCGGCGTGTGTCTCACTGTGGTCTTGTGCCCATGCGTGCTTTACTTGTCATCGACGAGCACGCTGTGGCTGAAGCGACTCTATCGACCAAACCACACCATAGAGCCTCCACCGGTGACCAATCCGCTCGGTCCCTCTGCACCGAGCAGTCCCAATAGCATCCAGAATGGTGTGGACGGCTTCCAGAGCGGAGGCAGTGTGCCATCATCGCCACGCCCGCCGTCGATGCCGCCGCGCTCGTCTCTCGACGATGTGAGGACGCCCTCGGGTGCTGCCCCGATCGTGCGTAGCGACCACGGGCGACGCAAACGGCTGGGCATCAGCCTCCCCTACGCCTCCACCTTCTACGCTCTGCCGCGCTGGCGTGACTGGTGCAGCGTGGAGGAGCACGTCCCACACCTGCAAAGCGCACTCGCGGAGTACCGACAAGAGGGCACAGAGAACGCGAGGGCTGCGAACCCGAACAGGGCGATGCATGAGGCGACAGAGGCCGGGAAGCGTGGCCGCGGCGACTCACCGCAGGCTGATGGTGGAGCGGGCGTGCCCACTAGCCCAGACTCCTTCGTATCGCCGGGATCGATCGATTATCGTCAGCCCGCCGGCACGCGCATGCTAGCCGCGCTCGTGTACACCCCCACTAGCGGCGCAGGGATGACCCTACAGCAGAGACACGGTGAGCACGACGAGCACACGCCATTGAGTGCGCGTGGTCGGGGTGACGTCGCGGGCTCGTGTTTCCCAGGCGAGGCGACAACCGCAGCCGCGGGTGTGGACGTGCGCACGGGTGGGCCCGTCACGTACGGCACCGTGTCCGCTGTGCCAGACCGGCGTTCTGTGACGAGCGGAGTCGATCCGATGAGCGGCGCCGCGGACCAACTTCCGCGAACGCCTCTGGACCCTCAGGTGGCGCTCTACATCTTTACACTCAAGTACTTCATCACTTTCTTAACTGTCGGCTGCGTCTTCGTGTGTTGGATCTGCTGGATCGCCAGTGGTGATGATGCGTCGGAGTGGATGCTTCTCCGCAACGACCCACATCGCTGTGGTAGGCAGCACGTCAACGAAACCGGATGTCTGCTCCTTCAGCCCTACTGTGCCTTCCTCGGCTCTGATATTGGGTGCACGGCCGTACCACTGCCAGGTCTGTACGATCTCACTGTGAAGAACATCCGTCCGCGTAGTGGCTTGTGGTGGTGGGTGGGTTTGCTAAACGTCGGCTTCGTCGCCTCTTTTATCGCGGTCACCATGTACTTTATGCAAGCCGCCGACGTGTACATCACAAAAGTGATGAAACTTCAGATGAGCCATGCGATGGGCTACCGTGTGGCGTGCGTCTGTGGACTGGGCGAGCAGAAGAAGAGCACGCGCCGAAAATTTGAGAAGTTGTACCTGAGCGCGGACGCCTACTTCCCTGCAGCCGCCCTCACAGCCGATGGGGAGCCTGAGGGCCGGGGGGCCAACACCCGCCTAACACAGAAAAATACCGTGACGGTATCGCCAGCTCAGAGGTCAAGCGTCGCTAAGGTGCGCTCGGCCTCTGAGGCGCTACAGGAAACCGTGTACCGCCGGCTCTCTTGCCCTGGAATGAGCTGCCTTTTTTCCATCGCGCGTGTGCACTCGTATGAAACGACGCTGGAGCAGCTCGTGTTCGCCAAGCCCGGTTACGTGAAGGCCATCCTCTTCACGCGAAAGGCCCCAGAGGACATGTACCCGGCTATTCACGCCGCTGAAACTGCGATTGCCGAACTTCAGGAAGCCATCGCGCAGCAGAACGCGCTCACACGTCAGAAGCGCTATCACCAACGCACACGCGGTGCCAGCCGCGCTGTGACAGAAGACACAGACGGCGACCTATTCGTCGTCTCACCATCATCACCATCATCGGGGCTCAGACGCCACCCAGATGCCGAGGCCCTCGGCGGCAGTGATCGTGGTGGTCGCGTGGACGCTGGCATGCGAGATGGCCCTGTGCTGTACCAGTACGTGGGGTGTTGTCACCGCGTGTCGGCCGTGCCGTACCGCGAAGAGGCGTTCCGGAAGTGGGGGACGCACCTGGACATGTTGCTGAAGCAGGTCCCTACGCAGCATGCCACCGGCGCTGTTTTTGTGGAGTTCAAAAACAGCCGCAGTGCGTTCGAGTTCGTCAATGTCTTCGAGGCGCGCTACGGTGGTGTGTCGTCACGGGCGAGCGCACTTATTGCTGGACCGCCGGGCCACATCATCAAGCGGAATCTGGACGTTGACAAGTTCATCTTAGCCCTCCGCTTTCTTCTCCTGCTGGCGTTGTACGTGCTGCTGCTGCTCACCTGGTCCATCCCAGTCGGTTTTCTTGGGTCCCTCGATAACATCGCGCTGGTGCTAGGCCCCACGTTTCGCGCCTGGTTGTACGAGGACGTTCCCGTGTGGATCCGCTCGCTCGCGGTCGCCTATCTGCCAGTCATTGTACTCGCCCTCTTCAACGTGCTGCTCCCTTTTCTCATTCGCTTCATGGTTATCGCGATGGGTGCGGTGACCAAGTCCGAGTGTGATGGTGGTCATCTGTACCTCCAGTACATTTTTATGGTGTTGACGGCTGTCGTGTTTCAGGCGGCGCTGCAAGGTAGTCTCGCGGAGGCACCCAACCTCGCGCAGAACATGGGTGCCGATCAGATTATGGAGCTTCTTGTGTCCTGTGTGACGCCGCAGTCCGGGTACTGGTATGCCAAGATCATCATGTCCACTGCGCTTTCTACGTGGCTCGATGTGCTCGATCCCATCGCGCTGCTCGGTGCCATTTTTCTCCGCAATCGCGCGCATGTGCAGCGCCGATACGATGCGATCTTCCGACCGACCGATTTTGAATATCCGCGCTTGTACAGCTTCGATATCATGGTGCTCTCGATTGGTGTGCTGTTCCATATGACGGCCCCCCTGCTCGTGCCCTTCGTCGCGCTCTTCTTCGTCGCACGCTACATGACGCAGCGTGCCAAGTTGTACGATCGCTACCGTCCCGCGTTCACGGCCCCACACGACTGCACGGATTTTGGCGTATCCGCACAAGTCATGCGCGCGGTCATTACACTGCTGTGCTTCGCAGAGCTGTGCGGCTTGGTGGTCATGAGTCTCAAGAAGCACAGTGGCGGCATGATTCTGTCTGCCATGACGCTGGGGGCCTCTCTGGTGCTCGCGGTCTACATTTACATCCAGACGCGCACCTGGGTCACCACGCTAGGAAACGCGCGGCGCTTCTTCCCGGACGACGTGTACACGCCGCCCACCGCCAGCACCGCCGTGACTGCCGGCGCCGCGCCCGCGCCGCATGTGAGTGTCCGTGCGGAGGAAGGTCCGCCACCGGTTTCGACGGTGCCCGTCACCGTACGAGTGAAGAGCGGAGGTGAGGTGGGGACCGAATTCGATGAAGACGCGCGCTGTGAGACGGACAGTACCGTCAGCAGCGTGCGTACCTTCAGCGACGTCAGCGGCGCGACAGAGAGTCCACGCGCGTGCAGCGCGGGTCCGTACCCTCGTGTGAACAGTGGTCTATCGCGCCCGCGATCAACGGACGACAACAACAAGGGTTATAGCGATAAGAAGACGCGCGTAACATGTGTTGATGCGGCAGCTGAGACAGCTGTACCGCACACGGTGACGCGTCCACGGCGCCGTCCTCGTGAGGTGGCGGCACTCCTGCAGGAAGATGATGTGATGGATGCGTACGAGTACCTGAACGTGCTGCCCTCCATCAGCGGTCGCAGTACCAACCCGTACGTTGGTCATTTGCTGCCTCGTAAGCCGGGTCTACGGCACCTTTACCAGCCCAAGCATCAGCGCCTCGCCATCATCGATGTGGACAAGGAAGTGGATGCGATGATGGAAACGGAGTTCGTGGTGGAGCGATACTGGGACCGTGGGATGACCTGGTTCGAGGCTGACGCCACAGACAGGCAAGAGGCGACCTCACGCATTGCCGCATCAACAGTGTTGATGACACCGCGTGTGAAACGACGGCGCGCAGGCGGTAGTCCGCGATCACAGATGCCGCCGCCAGCGCACCGGACATCGTTGTCGCCCTCGCCCTCCTCGTCTTCCTTAAACGAGTCACCGCAGCCGGTGTCGCAGAGAGAGGAGCCTGTCGCCCCTGCCACCGCGCGCGTGGCGGCAAGCTGGGAGCGCGAGAGCACGCGTGCCGCAAGCGAAGATTTCGAACTTTTAATCGCGCCGAACGCGAATAAAGACGCGGGCTCCCAGGAAGAGCTCTGAACACGCGTCTGTGAAAGCGGGGCACATTGTCACCTTTCTTTTACATTATTATTATTTTTTTTTTGTTTTTGCTGTTGTTGTCGAGCGTGCTGTCGAGCGTCTTGTGGTGGTCTTCTCCCTCCTTCTCACCGTTTTCTGATCCGGAAGATCACATCAAAAAGGGAAAAAGCTCAACAGTTTCACCACGACGTCATTTCACCAAAGAAAACAAACGAGAGAGAAGAAGAAATGAGGCGACAGAGAAGAAGTAGCAGCAGAGGTGAACATTTCTCTGGGCAAGTCCACCCTTACGCGTGTGTGTGTGTATGTCCTCTTCGCGCCCGAACGGAGCGGCTTGTCTATGGTACGTTTATCCACGTGAGAGCGAGCGTTTGTCTTTGGACCTCTTCTGTGATAGAAGTTCACACTTTTTGTTTTCTTTTCTTTTCATGTTGCTTCTGTCTCGTGGAGATGTCTGATCGCCACAACACCTACATTATCCCATCTCTCTCTCTCTGTCTCGCTGTCTCTCTGTCTCTGCTTCTCTATCGAACCATCATGTGCCACATTACAGTGTTTCAACGTTGAGATCCGTATTAGCGCGCCGCTGCGATTTACTTTTACTTTTTTTTTATCCTTCTTCTTATTTTCTTCTCTCTTCTCCGCTTCCGCGTTCTGCCGTGTTGAGGGCCATGTCCGTCATCTCTGCCGGTATTGTCAACCGCGAAGGTCGACTCCTGATGTCGCGCCAGTTCATCGACATTCCGCGTGTGCGTGTCGAAGGCTTTCTCTCCGCTTTTCCCCGTCTCCTCGAGGCCTCAACCAACAAGCAGTCCACCTTCATCGACGCAGGCTCGGTTCGCTACGTCTTCGAGCCCCTAGAGGATCTTTACCTGGTGCTCGTGACAAAGACGAACAGCAACATCGTCGAAGACCTCACCACGCTTCACCTACTCGGACGTCTTGTGCACGAGTATTTACCCGATCTTATCGACGACGCGAGCGTTGAAGCGCACGCTTTTGAGCTTTTATTCGCCTTTGACGAAGTCGTGGTCGCTGGCAAGCGGGAGGCGCAGAACGTCGAGCAGGTCCACGTGTACCTCGAGATGGACTCGCACGAGGAGCGTATGGCTATTGAGGCCAAGAAGCAGCAGCTCGCCAACGCCAAGCGCATCACCGCAGAGCGTGCGAAGGCAATGCAGGAAAAGCGTCGTGCGGGGATGCTCGGTGGTGGGGGCGGCTCCTACGGTGGCATCGGCTCCGACGATGTGGGGACTGACGTTCACATGTCCAGCGGAGGTATGGGTGGGGCGGGCGTGTACGGCGGTGGGATGCCCACGATGTCTTCTCAGCCCGCTTCGGTCTCGTCGGTGCCGGCGTACAACACACCGGATGTGCCCCGAAGTGGCATGAGTCTCGGTAAGGCGCGTAAGGCGGACCTGACAAGCAAGGTCCAGAGGGAGATGGGTATCCCTGCCAGTGCCCAAGCTGCTGCCGCTGCCCCAGCACCGGCACCGGCCTCCGCGCCTGTGGCGGGCGCCTCCTCGACGGCGGCGCACGAAGCGGTTCACGTTCTGATTGAGGAGAAGTACTCGGCGATGTTAACCAGGGATGGTGAGGCCACAGCGCAGGAAGTTAAGGGAGAGCTGACACTGCTCATCAACGACCCGCAGCAACGCCGTGTGAAGCTCCTTCTCGCCCCTGTGAACCCCGCCTTCGCTTTCAAGGCCCACACCAAAGTCAACAAGGCCCTCTTCGCGAGCGACCATGTTCTCACCATGGCGGAAGGGAACCCGTTCCCCCTCCAGCAGCCGGTCACCATCTTGCGCTGGCGTATGGATCCACACCAAGCGTCATCTGTCGAGCCACCCATCACCTTCTCCTGCTGGCCAGAGGCGGGCAGCATCACTGTGGAGTACGAAGTCACGAACTCGCCGACGCCTATCTTAATGAACGTTCAGGTCGCCGTTCCGTTGAACGGCGCAGTGGCGGATCGGCTCACCGCGTCCGTCGGCAGCAGTGCCGTGCAGGACGGATATGTGATGTGGACGATCCCGGTCATCGACGCGCAGACGCACAACAATGGCAACATTGAGATTACGCTGGCCAGCGGTGACGCAGAGAACGCGTTCTTCCCTATCCAAGTCGTGTTCATGGCGAAGACGTGCTTGGGGGCGGTGGCGGTGAAGGAGGCGACGTCAACGGACACCGGTCTGCCCGTCCGGTTTAGTCAAGAGACTCGCCTTATCGCCGAAAATTTCCAGATCCAATAGTGAGATCAGGGCAACAACAACGGCAAGTGAAGGGGGAAGAAGCACGAAAAAAGAAAAAAGAAAGCAAGGGGCCGATGACGTGCGGATTGGCCCGAACAGTGTGTGTGCAGCACACACACACTCACACACACTCACAATGTCTTGCTCATTTTTCTTGGTTTCCTTTCCGGTTGTCACCCTTTTCTTTTCGTCTATGGGCTCCCGTTCTCTTTGTCGCTCTCTCCGCGTGAGTGACTGGTTTGGATCTTTCCGGGCATTCTCGTCACTGCTGTCGTGTGTGCTTTTTTTGTTCTTGTTTTTACTTTTCTCTCGTTGTCGTGTTTGAATATGTGGACCTCTGTTGGATCGTATGGGTGTGTGTTTGTTGGCGTCATGTGTACGCGGAGGGATGGATGGAGTGTCTCTGCGCGTCCAGATCGGATGCCTTCCTCGACTACGATAGGTGTTTTGTACACATGTGTGTACTCTCCCACACGGTGGGAAAACAGAACGAAGAACAAAAATACGAAAAAAAAATTAGTATACGACAACGACCAATGGTGTCTCTCCGAGTGTAAGGACTGTTGTTCGCACGTGGGGCTTTCACAATGCGCATCACAGCAGCGCGCTCACCCCACGTTGGCATTCATCGGTGTAGCTCGACGCGCGTACGTATCCTCCTCTTCGAGAGTCCATGCACGACCAGACAAAAGAGTGGCCGTCTGGTGTTTGCCCCCCCCCCTTGTCTGCACACGCATCACATCTGTTGGAGTGCCTGAATGGCAAAGACTCTTCGAGTTGGCGTGCCGTGAGGTGCGACAACGGATACGGTTGTACGCTGCGTTCTTTTCTTCTTCGTTCTCCTCACGCTCCGTTTCATTCGCCACCCTTCCATCATCTCCCTCTCTGGTATCGCTCCTCTCTCTCCTCTCTCTCTCTCTCTTGTCCGCTCGTCGTCGGCTTACTCGTGTCTGACTCTCCGGCAGCTTATAAACCCAAGGTAACTTTTAGTTTCCCTTTACTTTTCTTTTTTTCACTTCTCAAGATGGGTCGCTTCAAGCCTCTCGCCATCAAGAAGAAGTACGCGAAGAAGATGAACCAGAACAAGCCGGTTCCGTACTGGATTCGCATGCGCACGGGCAACCGCATCAAGTGGAACGAGAAGCGCCGCCACTGGCGCCGCACGAAGCTCAACTTCTAAAGCGCTTGCTTTGGTCGTTCGCTTCTCACTCACTCTCTCTTTATCTCTTGTCACAGCCTTCACGTGTGCCGAGGCGATGGACAGGATGTGTGTGTGTGTTGGTGTCAAGCGTGCTGGCACGTGGCGTGTGGACACCCGCACGTCTGGCCCTCTCTCTCCCACACCCACACAGACACACACGTCTCCTCCTTTCCATCGCGTCTACACCTGACCTATCCGTGTCAGTGCCGTTTTCGTCTGAAAACAAAAGGTAGACGCACAGATTTGATCGGGGTGTAGTGCTCTTCACGTGCGATTGGTGCGCGAAGATAGAGTAAGAGTAAGAAGAGGTCAAGGGTTCTTTAAGCAAATCGTTGTTGTTGTCAACAACATATTTTGTTTTCATCATTTTCCAACACACAAAAAAAAAGACTTTAATAGTGGATGCGCACTCATTGTTGAGAGCAGAGTCGAAAGAGAAGAACTTTGGTGGCTTCGCACCTCTCATGTTTGTTCCTCTCCTTGTTAGTGTCGAAGGAAGAGCGTGTGCTCGCTTGAGGAGAAGCAGTCGCTCAATGATCACATCCTCGCGGGTTTTCTCGTGCTCTTCTCTTCTTGTCCGCTTTTCTCTCAGACAGCGCCGACCTGTACATGTGTGTGTGTGTGTACAGGTGACTGTGGGCGTCACGATGGTATGCACACTGGTTTCTGCGATTCGCGACGCCCCTTGCGTTTCACGGCACAGTCCCGATAGCGTCCGGTATTCGCCCCTCATGTGACCTCTCTTCTTCTCCCATCTCGTCTCTTTTTCCCTTAGACCTACGAACGCTGTCCCGGTGTGACGTGCGCGTGCTGGATACCCATCCCGATCCATCAAATCAGAAAAAGAAAAAAAAAAGAAACAGCGATGACCGACGCATCTAGTAGTGAAGTGCGGTCAGTACGCACAACAACCATTCACGGTGTTCTGACAGAGCTCCTTCGCGTTGAGCTCGCTCAGCGTCGCGAAGTCGAGACGCAGCGGCATGTCCTGCGTGAAATCGGCACGGCGCTGGTGCAGCTCTCACGTCACTGGCACGCGCGCACGCGGGAAGCGTGGTGTTATCATTCCCTTGAAGAGCTCCTTAGACTCCACGAGACGCTCCGGCAGCGGTCATCTGACACGACTGCCACCACAACCCACCCCGGCAGTAAGACGAGTAGCGAGCGTCACCAACGCGATGAAGGGAGTGGCAGTCACGGTGGTGATAGCGTGGTGAATGCTGCCCCTGCGGCTGTGAGCTCAGCTGATGTGGAAGCCCTCATTGAGGCGCGCCTGCTGGATCCGTACGGTCTTCCCGTCTCGCACGCCTTGATATTCGGCTCGCTCACTGTGTGGGGACTCTCGCGGCTGTTGGGGCCTATTCAGCACTGGGTGCGTTGGTTCTCGGAACAGCTGCCGAGACTTGTGCGTGAAGTTGTGCCTTCCGCGGTCGCTGAGCTTGACGCCTGTGCTCAGAGTACCGTCGCGATGACCCCATCTTGTCTTTCACGAGAGGTACCGCCACCGGCTGTCGCACTGAAGCTGTGGTGTGCCTCGCTCGCGCACCTGCTGGAGTACTGCCGGCTAAGCACGCTGCCAAGAGATCGTCCGGTGAATGGGCACGCGTGCCGGCAACACAACAGCCCGCATCGCGTGTCGTCGACGCCTGTACAGACCCCACTGCTCGCGCAGCTTCTTGTGCGTGGTCCTGGTACTTCCGTTACCATGAGTGCGTGGGGTGTGCCGATGGATCTGCGTCCTTTGAGGGCCGGTGTCCGTTTTATGATTGTTGATCTCGAGGAGCTGCGAGACACCCTCCGCGATGCGGCACAGCGCATGGTGGCCGCGGACGCAGATGAATGGGTGTCTCAGTCATTGCCCCTCGCGGCATTGTCGACCACGATAGAAGACGTTCTCTGTCGTCTTCGCCAGACCGTTCCCGCGTTGTAGTCGACGTGTGCAGACAAGTCTGAGCCTCGCATCTTTACCTCTGTTTGCTTTCTTTCGTAATAGTTCGTTGACAGGTCTTGACGTGCTCGGAACGACGACTTGATCATTGCGCTTTTGACTTCTTCTCACCTTTTCCATCTCGTTTTTCACCTTTTTCCCCCTTCCTCTCTTTTTCTCTCTGCTACAGATCGTTACACACACACGCACACACACACAGATACACACAGAGATACACAGACACACACGTTCACTTTGAGAAATAAAAAAAAATGCGCGTCTTCATGGCCTCCTACACCTGAATTTATCCTCGTGGAGACCCCTCTCCTCCTCCTCCACCAACCTCGTTGCCACGTGCGTATGACCATCCACTTGACGCGTTCACCTCCTCCGCTCCTCTAAAAGATACAAACAATCACATCGTGTTCACCACTGACAGTCAACATTCGCGCACTGCTTTATTCGCATTTTTCACTCGTTAAAAAAAAAAAAGAGAGAAGAGAGAAGAGAGAAGAGAGAAAAGAGAAAAGAGGGAAAAGAGAAGAGAGATACTCACGTGCTCACATATCAAAGTACAGTGTGTGTACACTTATCTATTCGCGACTCCCTCTCCACGCCACTGCTCTCTGGTCTGCCTTGCTAGCCTTTTTTTTTTTTTCGACAGTTTCGTTCCTGCCTCGTTATTTGACTTCCTACGTGTACGTGTGCGGCGTTTAAAAAAAAAAAAAAAGATGATCTACCTTCTCGTAGACGGCGACTACTTCTTGTCTGGGTTCAAGCCGACCTCGGACGATGCCGTGAAGGCCGCCACTGACGCGCTACAGGAGGCCGTTGAGCAGCAGCTTCTGCAGCCACGCAGCGGCAGCGGTGCCGCGCCGCCATCGTACACGGCGCAGATCCAAGTTCGTGTCGCTTTCTTTTCCTCCGCGCTCCTCAACTCGCTTTCGGAGAATCAGCATCAGTCTGTTGTCTCCGTGATGCGTCGGCTGCGGTTTCAGGTGGTCACGCTGGAGAGCATCCGTGGCCGCGTCGGCTCGCCTGTGGACGGTGCTCTCTGCTCAAAGATTGTCTCGCTGGCGTTCATGCCGTCGGCAGAGCCACCAACGTTCTGCCTAGCTGCGCCAACAGCCTACACCGCCTCCGCGCTCGATATCGCCACGAACAAAGGCAGTGACGTGACGTTTGTGGTGTACGACGGCGACGACGTCGCGGAGCCGCTGCTTGGCTTCATCAATCCCGCCTTTGGCGGTGGCGTGGCCAAGATGAGCAAGTCTGAAGGCGTGGCGTACGTGCAGAACACCGAGGCCGCGGCGTCCGCGCTGGCTGTTCTGCAGCAGGAGGGAAAGGACCTTCCCATCTCGGTCGTTTCGGAGCTGAAGCGTCTGCAGAGCACATTGCTCGCCAACAACGGGAGCGGCAGTGCGGGCTCGACAGGCCGCACGTCCACAGCCATGATCATGGAGAGCACTCGTCGCCGCAAGGAAGAGCAGGCGCTCTTCCAGCCACCCCCGCCGATCGAAAATTGTCCGAACCCATTTGAAGACCTGCAGATGAACGGCGCCAGTCGACACCACAGCGACGGCAAAGAGGATGCCGCCGGCGTCGGTGCGGAGTCGAAAACACAGTCACAGCCGTCCTTGTCGTCTGCCTTGCCGGAATCGATGGTGGCGAGCGAGGCCGATTACCCCGAGTCCGCGATGCTATTCGGTGTGCGCGTGCACGTCACGACGGCGACCTCCCCGCCTGCTGTTGTGCGCGTGGCGACCGTGCCTGAGGCCGCACCACCTGCACTGCCGCCCACGTCGGTGGTGCCGCAGCTGCCGCCGTCTGTGTTGGCGCTGACACCGGACGACATCACGACCCAGGTTCCCAACGGCTGGGCCATGTTGTACGATGCGAAGCACCACCGTCACTACTACGCGTACACAAACACCAAGGGTACGACGCGCAGCACGTGGGAGCACCCGCTGGGCACCGCCTACGGCGACGAAGTGCAGGAGGCCGCCGAGGCGTGGTGGGTCGCACGCCGTCAGGAAAGCGAAGATCAGGCCCTGGCTGCGGCTGGCGCGACGGAGGCCCTCCCGCAGGGGTGGGAGGAGCGCGTCCAGGAAGAGACCGGGCGCAAGTACTACGTCAACCACAACACACACGAGACCACGTGGGTGCCACCAACCCGCCGTGTGAGCGATCCCAGTCCAAGTTCAAATGCCAGCCTCAGTCCAAGCCCAAGTGCGCGTACACACAACAGTACCGCGAGCGCCGGCGGGGCAGCAGCGGCGACGGCCGGTGCCCACACAAGCGCGCTCCCAGAAGGGTGGGAGGAGAAGATCGACCCACGTAACGGCCGTACGTACTACGTCAACCACGCGACACGCGAAACCTCATGGGAGCGTCCACGCCTCGGCGCGCCTTCCACGGTTTCGACCAACCACCACAGCACGCCGACCGATCTCGCCAACGCCCACGCAAGCGAGGCCGAGTGGGAGGAGAAGATCGACCCACGTAACGGCCGCACGTACTACGTCAATCATCGCACGCGTGAAACCTCATGGACCAAGCCCGGGGCGGCCGCCAGCGCCGCTGCAGCCAGTGTGCGTGACAGCGAGTGGGAAGCTAAGGTCGACCCTCACAGTGGACGAACCTTCTACGTCAATCACAAAACCCGCCTAACTTCCTGGACGCGCCCGGCCGATGCGCCGACGCCGACGCCGAGTATGAACAGCAGCCAGCAAGGTGGCAGCGGGCACCAAAGCTCCCCCTGGGAGATGCGCACGGACCCGAAAAGCGGCCGGCCGTACTACGTCAATCACGTAACCAAGCAGACCTCATGGACACGTCCCAGTTAAGGGCGCGCGCGGTCGCACTCATTGCTTTCTTTTTTCTTTTTCTCTTCATGTCGCTTCCCCTCTGGATCGCTTCTTCTCAAGCTACCCGTTCAGTCTTTCTTTATTATTCTTCTGTTCGTTTGCTTGCTTTTAGGACACACAGTTTCTTCGAAAGCGAGAGGGGAGGAGGTTCAGTTGTAGAGGACCTGCATTGCTGTTTTGTCTCTCGAGTGTTTTCTTTTCCATTTGCGCATGTGCACATGTACACGTGTGTGATCTGATCTTGTACGCGCGGGGGAAACCCCATCAGCCACGAAAAAAAAAAAAAGAGCACGAAGTTGTGATTGTCATGGTGTGTGTTTCCCGGTAGATACACGTGACATCGGTGCCCAAGGACGTGGGAAGGACGGAAGACGAGTAACTGCTGTGTCGTCGCTCCGCGATACGTTCCGCATCAGCGCGTGGAAGTTTGAACCAGCAGAAAAATCGCCGCCTCGCCGTGAACACACACTCTCACATGTGCCTTTCCCTTTTCCCCCAATCCTTCGCGCGCCCTTTCGTCTTCTCGCTTTGGCCCTCACCCGTTTTGGCGCGCGCGCGCTTCCCGGCGACCGGCCCGCTGCTCGTTGGGCGAGGAGGTGGCCGGCGGGGTAGGGCCGAGGCCATCCGCACCGCCCCACGCGGGGACCTCGGCCGAGGCCACTGCTGACCGGCGCCGCAGCGGGTCCGCCCAACCGCACGGCGAGAGGAGAAAAAAGAGAGACAGAAAAGGCACGAAAAGAAAGGAGGTCGACACAGTTGTGTGTATTTGAGTTCGATGGGGGAGCCATCGAGATCGACGGCGCCAACGGAGAATTGGAAGCGGGAACACAGGACGGACGCGAGGTAGACGCGCTTGCTGTCCCATCGTCTCCGCATGTGCAGAGCTCAGGCGGATTGGCACCGACGAGCTTAGGGAGTGTTTGTTGTGGGATGCGCAGAATGCACACGCGATAAAGACGCCTGCCTACTCAACAGAGCATTGTGTAGGGAGTGAGGAGGGTGCGCTGTCGATCCTCTTCGCATACTTCTCTATTTTTCTTGAATTATTCGTATTATTTGTGTGTGTGTGTGCACCAACGTACTCGTGGGGACTTGCAAGTCGGTTTTCCATCAGGAAGCTAAAAGAGAGAGCCAATGTTGGAGAAAATGATTGGGAAGAGCACCACGGTCCACCTCTCTCGCGCGCGCACCATCAAAGAGTTGGGTGCGCGTTTCATTTCCCCTCTCTTGTTCATTTCCCTTGGTCGTGCGCTCGTGTGTCCCGAAAGAGAAAAAAAAAAAGTGAGCTACGGGGTCACACTGTTCAACAGATCACGCATAACATTTTCAGCTGCGCATCTTCTGTTGTTTGTCTTCTTGTGTGGGTTTTTTTTTCTTTTCTCCGTTATGCATTACAGACAAAAAAACAACGAAACAGGCGGAACGCGACACGTCCCTGTCAAAATCGGTCCCTCCAGGCCTCATCGACGTGGGAATGCGAGGATGGGTAGAGAAGAGAAAAACAAAACCAACCGCTTAGGAAATACGTGCGTTGGAGAGGGAGGCCTTGATGACGCCGGCGCTGGTCTTGAACGGCATGTCTCTCCAGCACACCTCGCCTTTTGCATTGGTGCGCACCTCTGTGATGACCTCTTCAAAGTTCTTGGCGAGCTTCTTCTTGAGGACAGGCTCGTACGGCATCTCATGACCTTCAAACACAACGCGCTCACCCACAGCCGTACCCTCCGGCACGTCCAGAAGTACCACCTGGCGCTCGCCCTGGCCAGCGGACTCGGGATTGTGCGGGTCCTCGCCCGTGGAAGCACAGAGCACCATGCCGTGGGAGGGCACACCTGCAATCTTACGTGGCTCCAGATTCGCAATGACAAGCACCATGCGGTTCAAAAAAGCCTCTTCGGTCACAAACTCTTGCAGGCCGCTGAGAATCACGCGTGGCGCCCCACCCGTTAGTGCGTTCAGCTCCTCACCCATGTCAATCTTCTCAACGTACAGCTTCTGGCTCTCAGGATGCCGGCTGACCTCGATCACCTTGCCCACGGCGAAGCAGCAGCGAGACATGGCCGTAGCCTCCGCAGCGGCTCCCGCTGGTGCCGGAGCAGCAGCCTTACCCTTACCGCCCTTCTTGGAAGAAGACGCCGCAGAGGCCTCGTGGCCACTCGATGCAGCGGCAGCGGGGGCGGATGTGAGTTCCGACAGCCAGCTCTCCACGAACGGGATGGAGCGGCGGAGGAGTCGACCTTCAACGTGGGAAGCCATATCGCAAGGGCGGGAGACTGTCAAGAAAAAATAAAAAAAGGGAGAGTGAAAGAGCTGCGAGAGCGAGTGTCAAAGGAGTGACGTGAGTCGCTGGGGATGGCGTGGGGCGAAAAGAAACAGAGAATTATAGAGAACAGAGTAGGAAAGGAAGTGAGAGAGCCCGGTGTGTGTATGTGTGTGTGTGGTGAGCAGTTGTGCGAACCTGAGGGTGCGAAGTAGGTTAGCGATTCACATTTAGAGAGAGAAAAAGAAAGAGCGTACTCTAGGATGCGCTTCTACCGCTCTTCCTCCTTGTCAGCTCCACGTGTGCAGAGGGGGGGGGGGTGGAGGCATCCGGGCAAAGAAGGGAAAGAACAAAGAGGTGGACATATCAGCCTCTCTTACTTCGCGATCTGTGTATCGTGAGGTGATCTCCGCGTTGTGCTCAAAGCACACGACAGGTACGCGAACACCAGTGTTCACGTGCGAGTACGTCCAGTCTTCTGAGTATCACGCATTGTTGTTGTTGTTATTGTGTGTGTTTGTGCGTGTGTGTGTGTTTCGCTGAGGCAAAGGCATGAGGAGGGACACCGGGACCACCAACCGGTTTTCTCACCTTTTATCTCTCCCACACTCTTCTCCCTCTCTCGAAGGTTCGGTCGCGCTCGCGCCGTCGGGGGTATTAGAGGCGTTGCTCTCCGGAGTGACTCTCTCGTTGTTGGTGTTTAGCCTCTAAAAGAGCTTGGACATCCGTGCTGCGCACCTCCGCAGGGACGTAGAGAAGCTCCCAGCTCTTCAGGTGATGCGTATCAAAGCACATTTCCATGAGCGCCAGCACGGTTGTGATCGTCAAGGCGTCGCGCAAGGCATCGATGGAAGTGCAGTAGCCCGCTGCCGTAGCGCGCGCCGATGAGGTCGAAGACGGCACAAGACCACGTCGCGCGTCGGCGCTGGCGCCGGGATTTGCTGCGTTCATGTGTTCACCGTCGACGGATGCCCTGTCGCGGCCTTCTGCCGACGCTCCCGTCTCCCCAACGCCATCCTCGCCACAGCTATCGGCGGCGGAAAGGTCGTTGGCGTCGAGAGCGTACCGCCGACGCGCACGCTGCACGAGAGTCAGCGCGGCGTAGTACCGGAACGGACCACGAGGGGGGCAGCCGGTCAGGTGCTCGAAAAAAAAACGCATAAAATCTGGATGCCGCTCGAGAAGGCTCACACCTTCCCGGATACGTTGTTCCTCCCCGCGGCCACCCTCGACTTCAGCGTCGACGTCACCAGCCGCGACGACGCCACTAGAGCAGAGCCGTGGACTGGCACCAGTGGTCGCGGCAGTCAACGAGGCGGATCCGGCCGGAGACGAGACACCAGATAGAGCTGCCGTGCGAAACGAAAAATACCGCGCGGAAGCCGACGGATGTGGGGGCTTGTGAGATGGCGCCGTCGAGCGCGCGCTCGCGGACTGCACGCTGTCCTCTTCACTGTAGACCCACGCTGAGCTCGGGCTCTCACCACTTACTTCGGACATAGCTGGTCACTGAAGATGTTTGTACGTGCAGAAGAAAACAGTAATAATCATAAGAGTGCCGTGATTTTTTTTAAACAAAATGTAGGTAGTTCAAGGGAGCAGGCACAGAGAGGAGGACGATCATAGTGACGGAAAGAGGAGATTGAGATGAACCGACGCTCAGCGCGACGTCGCGTCACATTAGACACACCGCACGCGTCTGCATATGTCAAGAGCTACGTTTGTTTGCTTCTTTGAGAGGTACGCGGTTGGCAGTCACGTCACGCGACCGTTTCACCAGCAAGCAAGAATACAGACAGAGGACACACACAAGGGAAAAAAAGTAACATCTGGAAATATCAGTGAGGAGACCATCGCAAGACAAAAAAAAAAAAAGTGAGCTGCGACGCGCGCGGAAAGAAAGAAGGTTAAAAGAAAAGGGGACGCGTGTCCTCGAGTACGACGCGTCAACACGCGCGGCCGTGTCATTCGAGTCTACCATCGGTCTAGTGAACAGGATGGTGCGGGCCGGCGAGGATGCTGAACAAGAAAAAAAAAACGGGGGAGGTAAGAGGGGTGCTGACACCTACACGTTACAAGTTCCCCTGTAGCCGTGAGGACTTCATGGACGTACTGCAATCGCTGTCATCATCCAAAGGCGGCGCCGTTGCTCTCAGTGACAGCTGATTCTCTCGTGTACCTTCCGCGGCAGTCCCTGAGTCTCGTGGTGCCCCTGTGGCAGTCGGCTCCGATGCGATAACCGCTGGAGACGCGTTCTTGGTGAATCCACCCCACACCCACACATGATGTGTTTTCTTCGCATCCTTCTTTTTGATGTCCACATCAGTCGCGCCGTTTTCTTCTTCAAGTCTCTCAGCTCTCATATCCACCTCTCTTTCCGCGGCTGGGGCTTCACGGTCAGCAGGTTGCTGTTGAGGCGACACGACTAGTTCGTCGTCGAGACCCAGCTCCTCCAACGGCGGGCCCGGCAAGGCTTCCTGGTACTGCGGGACGGCATCGGTCGTGATATCGGGCGCACTGTTGACGTGGTTGTCGGTGAGTGTCACAGACACCAGACCAGCCGGCACGGGCTCGATGCGCACTGCGAGGCTGTGGCCTGAGGCGTAAGATTTGGGGATGAGCACGCAGGCAGCGGCAAGGGCGATGGTGGCGATGATGATGAGTGGCATCAGGACGCTGGTAGGAGAGAGCTTATGCACATAGTCGCCACTCTGTTCACGCGTAGTTATCAAGACAGAGGATGCGAGACAGAGCGCGCAGCTCGTCACAGCCATGGCGAAGTACGCCTTACCAATATCCATGTCGTGTCTGCGTCGTCGCGTCTCACGTGCTCTGGCGGCGACGCACTCGTCTGCGCTCGGCATATCGCCAGCGGGTCGGCGAGAGGGCACGCACCAGTACTTCCGACCCTCGTACTCGAGCATTAGCAGCTGCTGTGCGGTTTCCAGGGCGAGCAATCTATCAGGATCACGGGTCCGTGCCGTCGCCTTCAGGTTCGCGATCTGTGCGCGTACATCGCCACTCACACCAGCGCGCTCCACATCATCACGCACGCGTGCCTTCTCGTGGTGCACGCGGAAGCCCAGCGAGACGCCCCCAAGCACAGTGCCCGCACAGATGAGCACCGCAGCGCTGATGACGACGGGACGCGCTTCCAGGGAGGCGATAGTGCCGGTGGCACAAATGATGGCAGCGACCAGTGAGTACACGAAGAAGAGAAGGCACAAGGCTCTCAGGGCTGTGTGGCGAACGTGTTCACGACACGGGCAGCTCTGGTACAGCACGACGAGCACTTGAGATTGGTTTGGGGCGGGCGGCATCGCGCTCGCGGCAGGTCTCGACATGTTAGTAGCTGATGGTGTCGACAGTTGTTCCTCGTCCTTGAACAGAACGGATGACCGTATTGAATGATGAAGGCGGGAAACGCAAGGTGGTGCCGCCTCACGACGCATCGAAGGCGCGTTGAGTATGCGTGAGTGTCCAATGGGAAGAAGGTAAACAGATAGAAGTATGAGAATTGAGGAAGAGCTCAGAGAGATGTGATCCACGTGTCGCGGTCCGTGACCGCAGCCTCACCGTGTTTCGTCGAAGGGAGGGCAGTGAAGCGACATCCGGTGGACAGCCAGTACGTATTGTCTTGTCGCCAACTCGGTACTTCGTTCTCGTTTGCTCTACCCCTGCGTATCTGTCCATACGCGTCTTTGTGTGTCACTGCGGCACAGGTGTTTTGGGATCTGAACACAGAGCGCGAGCAGGTCCAACAACAAAGTGTGACGGTAATCGCCAAGCACGAAAACGTCTTGTCATCGTTCTCGCTCTTCACAATAGAGGCAAGCCTACTTTGAGTTCCTTTGTTCTTGTTTTTTTATCTTCGCTTTTTTTTTTTTTAAATCTCATCATCCACGTCATGCAACACATGGCGGCGAACAAAAAGAGAACGAATTGTCCGGCAGACTGGGAGCTCTGGTGGGCTCGATACCCTGAAGGACGTTGATTATAGGCGTACATCTCGCACAGAGATGTTGCGCTTTCCCACCTCGAGTCCACCACGCGACCACCATCTCATCTTTGTTGTTGATGGCGCGTACGTGCTCTCACACTTTTTTTCTCTTTTTTTTTTCCCGTATTTCCGTTCTTTTGGTCAGATGCTGTGTGCGCCACGGTCTCCTGTCTCTCCTCCTCGATGAGGCCCGGTGAAGAAAAAAAAAAGAGAGAGAGAGAGAGACTCCCACCAGTGTCTGGCGTACGGAAGTGCTTCGTTCTCCACCAGTCGCGCGGTCTCGCACAGACGTGTACAGTCGTCGTGCGGATGAGCCGCGTCATTGAGATGGTAGGGAAAGCCTTTGACAGAGAGAGACGGACTGCACAAGAGAACGAGTAGAGAAAAAAAAAAAAATAGCAGTCACCGTGAAGGTCATCAAAAGGAGTGCAAAGGAAGCGAGAAATGGGACAAAAAAAAATGTTGTCGCGGGTGGGGCATTGGAAAAAGAAAAGAAACAACGGAGAAAAGGCGGAGGATCGTCGTCGGCATCTCGTAGCGCCTTCGATCAGGACGCACGTGCATTGAGAAGATCAAAAACAAGGAGAATTCAAAATTCCAAAAAAAAGGTTTTCTTGTCACTCAGGTCTCTCTCTTTTCTTTTTTTTTCTTTTCATTCTTCCTGTCCTCTACAAGCGCGTCGCCGGTGCGGTCGATCACGCCTGAACATGGAAGAAGAGCGCCTACACAGGACCTTCCGGAAAGCATGTGAAAAAAAAAAAACAACGGAAGTTGACAAATAAAGCATGCGTCTCTCACAAGCAGAGAAAAAGAAGGTGTTTTGGGTGAAGAAGGGGGGGAGAGAGCCACGAACTACAACTCATCACCACCGCGGGGCATCGGCTGGCGCACGGTTGTCGGCTGATAGCTGTGAGGGATCTGGTACTGTGGTGCAGGGAGACCTAAGTTCTCGTAGCCCGTGCTGTTCGAATGGGGCTGGCCGGATGAGGACGAAGGCTGGGAGCCAGACTGCAGTTGACGCTGCAGATCCTCGGCTGAGTAGCCTGTGGGCACGGGCGGGCCTGGCAGTGCCACGGGTAAGCCTTGAGCAACCATCACGGTGTCCGGACGGATCGTCTCTGTGGAGGTGAAGTCGCGTTCGTCGGAGTGAATTTTCTTCCTGACAGGATCGTAGTTCTGCATCTCCGAGTTCCCAGACACGCCAGAGACGCGGCTCCCATTTCTTGGCGGGTAGTGCACTGTCTTCGCCGGTTGTGCCCCTGCTGCGGGCAGCAGGCGGTCATCTACGAACTGTGGGGAACCTTGATTAGTGCTGCCTTGGCCCCCAGAGCCGGCTTGTCCAGCGGCGACTGCGCGGGTCGACGCCCTGATTGGTTCGTCCACATCATCGCCATCCGCGCGCACGGCCTTGGATGGATCATCGCAGCAGCCACCGCACTTCGCACAGACACACACGCCACATAGCGTGTACATCTCAACCAAGACCATCGCCACCACGGCCAAGAGGAGCGCGGCAAGAATAAGCCAAAAGCCGTCAAGGTAGACGGAAGAGACGTTGGCGGTACCACTGATGGAGACGTAGCGGAAGAAGAAGAGTCCGGCGAAAAGGACGAGGGTCATGAACAAGGCGAAGATCGTCACAATGAGCATGGCGAACAGTGTCACGCCTATTCTCTGATCGACTTGACGACGGTGGTTCTCGTCCGCCGCGTACTGGGCAGGCGAAATTTGATGGGAATAGCGTTCTGCATCCACGTCTGTCGTTGGGAAACCTTGGCGCGCCAGCTCATCGCGACGCTGAGCCTTCGCAGCTAACCACGTCTTGTAGCGCTGGCGTTCTGACTCTCGGGCCTCATCAGCGTGGCGGCGTTGGCGCTCGTAGACGCCGCGAAGGATGATCAGCGTGACAGCAAACACGAGAGCGAAAAAGCTGAAGACCACGGCAAGGATGAGGAACGCCTGGGCAACGGACATCGCCGTCTTGTCTTTTCCGGTGTAAGCTGTGCCTCCGCCACCTGCGCCACCCCCGAAGACTTCACGGAAGGTGAACGCCTTGTACCGTTCCAGTGGGATGGTGGTTGCCACAAAGCCATAATCGAGCACGATGTCAAAACCCGCCAAATCTAGCGTCATACCAAGGATGGAGAATACAAAAACGATGAGACTAAGCACAGCCACGAGAACGCGTGCGAAGAGGTTGATGCGGAAAGGTACACAACCCGTTCCTGACGCGTATGGTGTGTAATCGCAGGCGTTTTCATTATCTCGAAAAGCGGTGGAGGGGACGCGTAGGTGCGCGAAAGAGTAATCATCGATGTCCATGGTATATGCGGTGAGAGGGGAAATTTAGAAAAAAAAGGTCGATTGTTTTTTTTTTCTACAGACCAAAAACACACGACTAAACAGAAGAACAAAATGAAAAGAATGGATAATGGCCGTGTGAAACGATAGGCCAACAAGAAAAAAAAAAGGAGAGAAGAGAGAGAGAAGAGAGAGAGAAGAGTGAGAGAAGAGAGAAGAAACCAACAAGGGCACAGAACTTGAAAAGAAAAAAAGTGGTCGCTAAAAAGAGACCCAATAAGTCCAGAGACACTATTAAAAAAAAAAAAAAAACAGCGACGGAAAACGGGAAACGGGAAAAAAAAAAGCAAACGATCTTGCTGTGTTGAAAAAAAAAATGCAAAATATGTTTGCTGGTTCACAGCGCAGTTCAAACACGTTATGCACAACGCCGAAGAATGAGCGCGAAAAGAGGAAAAGAGAGAGAGATAGGTCGAGAGTTGGTATGGGTGTTCGCGTGATGGGGAAGTGCAAAAAGGGAGGAGAATGAAGGGGTGAGCGTAGCGCGCTTCGAGACGACTGCACAGATCAACGTTGAGCGATGAATCAGCATGCTATCACGCACACAGAGAGAGAACAAGAGTCTTTATCCGCGTAGCGTACGCCTTCACAATCATCAATCGTTTCTTTTTTGTTTGTTTGTTTGTTTGTTTGTTTGTTTGTTTGTTTGCTTCTTGTCCTTAAGTGAGAGCGACTGCATGAGCGAGCATCTGGCAAGACAAAAGTATTCGTACGGGCATCAAATTGAAACGGAAACAGGAACGACAAAAGGCCGAAAGGCTGCGCAGCGGAAAAAAAAATGAAGAAGGGCACGTGGGTAGTTCAGGAAGGCGAAGACTGAAGCACGAAGATGGAGAGGAAAAAAAAAAGAAAAAAGGAAAAAAAAAAGGATGCAGCTAATTGTTGATACGGCGGACGCAGACAAAAGAAGAGAAGAGAGGTAAGGAAGCAACACGAGCACGACGTACGGCAGACAGCAACACTGAATGCACTCAAGAGTGGAAGAGAGAGAGAGAAGAGTCGCTGTGACGATGGTGACGACGTCACGCGAATGCGAGAAAAAAAAAAAAAGGAATGTCCAAGTGTTGGTCGTTGTCCGATGTCACAACGCCGGTGAGATGGTCGCTGCTGGCTCGTTGTCGAGGTGGGCGTACAAAGGCGGTGCTCGCTCGCCTTCTAACACGGCATCACTCACCAGCGTACACTGCCGTGTCATCGTACCGGATGTGTCAGCTGGCGCGGCCTCGCGCTGCTCTGGTACAGGCCTTGCTTCGGCAAGACCTCGGCGGCGGTCTCCTTGTGCGGCAGAGTACGCGTACACGGGCATCACGATAGTCGCCTCCTCGCGGTCTTGGGCGGACTCACCTTGGCCGGTCGCCGCCACAGACGAGAAGACGTCCAATCCACCCTGTGCGGTGCCGAGCGAACCCGCAGCAGCCCTGCCCTCCTCCCCACCTAGCTGCTCACCGCCATTGTCATCACTCGGGAGGCCTTCATCCGTGTGGCAGGCGCACTCAAAGCCGACCAGCTTCGGGATTGCACTTAGGATGGTGGCCACGAGAAAAAAGAAGGTGGCGACACAGACGCATGCGAAAAAATGGTGCGCACGTCCTCCATCCTTGTGAAGGCGCGCGAGGTGTGCTCTGTGGCAGACGAGGGCGCAGACCGTCGTCGCCGTGGTGAGGGCGTGTAGGACAAGGTTGGCTACCGATAACTGGCGCGTGAAGTGACGACGGGCGAGTTCGTCACGATGGTACATGGAGGGGCCTTTGCGCGCAGACTTCATGTGTATTCCGACGAGGGTGAGCACACTCGGTTCTTCGCCAGCCTCCCGCTCGCTATCCGCCTCTCGACGTTCGTGGAAGTGAAACACGCCCACAGCGAGCCACGACGCACCCAGGGAAAGGGACGCCACACACAGAGCTAACGCGATAGGCACACAGACAAATTGGGCCAGGACATAATTCGGACCGACAGGCGGCACGAACACCATCGACCAAAAGTTCTTTTGCGGTCCGGCTTCCAGACACCTTGAGTATGAGAGCGCCCACCAGCAGAATGGCTGCGCCATAGACATATAACTCACTGCGTTCGAAACCGTCAGACACGCCGCTCCAATGACCACACACACAATAACGAGGAGGCGTGCGATGAAAAGCCGCCTAAACGCGCACGAGGACTCCGCGTAGGATACAAAGTAGTTGCAGGTATTTTCATACATGGGTGCGACAGAGAGCGGAGAGAATGTGATGTGCGTGAGGGGTGCGTGGGGAGAGCGAAGGCGACACGGGAGGGGAGGAGGGTGTCTGTCTCTCACACACAAGCTCGTGCGATCACGTCCCTTGGCGGCGCAGACGTGCTCACGGCGCCGACCGGATGCGACTGAGAGGCGTAAGGAGGTAGATCAGATACGACACACCAAGTCGTGCGCAGGAGGAAAAGGATGACGACGGAAAACAAGATACGAACAAGAGCAATAGAGAAGGAGGAAAAGGGAGAAATCGAGCCGAATAAAGGAGTGTGTGCGCACACGTGAGCACGGCACGATGAGGTCAGTTGGACCTGAGAGGTGGAGATGAGAGGGTGAGAGAGAGAGGGGGGATGAGGTGACAACACGGTGAAGGTCTACATCACTAGTGCATGTTCAAACGCAGAGGTTGGCGCATCGCCGCAGTGCCGAGACACCAAGTGGGACCCGCGTCTCTGTTCTCCTCCTGCCTTTATCGAAAAGAGACAGGAGTGAAAGAGTGAGAGAAAAGATGATCGCCTGTGTGTGCGAAGAGACACGTCGGAGAACAAGGTCGGTTTGCGAATACACGGAGAGAGCATCATGTTCGCTTAGACTACTTCACCTGCGGTGTGCCCAACACAGCCAGTCCTGCCGAGGACTGACGCAGGTCGAAATATGAGGATTTCGATGCAGGCTTCCGTTTTTTTTTTTCCTTTTCCTGGATGAAGTCAATAGTCTTAAGACGATGACATAGATGGGCCGACTGCTAGTCGGCGGTGTTCTGTGTACAAAAAAAAAAAAAGCAGAGGTCAGGAGGCCAGGAGGCCGATTGAGAGAATGCGGAAAACAAAAACAAAACAAAAACAAAGAATCGGAGACAAACAACCAGAAGAATCGACTTGCTTGGTCGGGTTTGTCTCCGCACACACATTTTTCAGCGCCGCGTAGGGGTTCCTGCACGCACGGCGTGCGACTGTCTTGTGCTCGTTTCGTCTCCTGAGGTCCTGCAGTGATCAGATTTGTTGAGAGATGTGCTGATGTGTGTCTACCGCGTGTGTCGGGTAGACACTCTTGTTTCTCTCTTCCCTCCAGGCGTCTCTGAAGGTGGCGCTGCGCAATCTGATTCTGTCGACCTCTTCCAATAATATTATTTTGTTTGTTTGTTTCATCTTCTGAGTGTGTGTGTGTGTGATGCTTCGAAAAGAAAAAAAAGAAGAGAGTGGAAGTGAAAGGGACGGGAAGACCAATGGACGCGCCTACCCGCACTAGCAGCACACTGCTGGACAGTGGACGGGGAGACATCACGTAACAATCTCCGTGCGCGGCAGATTTGAGACGTGAAGAGGCGTCAGGACATCACAGAAGCGACGGAAAAGAGAAGGAAGGCACGAACAAGAAGAAAAAAAACAACAACAAGACACTCAAGGGGGGAATACACGATAACTCACCCGACTATTTTCGAAATTGGGAACTAGTCCTTTTATCAAGCACTTCTTTCGGGAGAGGTTTGTACTCGAAAGCAGTTTGTTGTTGTTGTTGCTGCTTGTCAACAGCGTTTCCTGACCTCGACGCATGCAAAAGAAAAAAAAAGGCACGAAGGAGAATGTCTGTGAGAAACACGCAGGCGGCAGCGATGAGGTGCATCGTGTTGATGCGAGGTGGGTGATGGGAGACCGCGTGCTTGCGATCCGCACACCTCTCTTTTCACGGCACCTGCCGGCCTGGACATGTCCACCGGACACCCCCCCCCCGTGGATAGGAGAGCGAAATAAACCAAAATGAAAACAAAGGAGAAGAGGGGAACACGCGGACAAGGCCGAAAAAAAAAAAGAGTGATTGAAACAGTGTTGTCGCAGAGAGACGCAGTATGCACAATTGTTTAGGGAGGATACAGTGACATCAAAGAAGAGGGGGAAATGAAACAATGCAAAGCAAGACGGTACAAACTCTCGATGGAAGAGGCGAAGAGAACAACCTCTGTGCCGCCTTCGGATGCTCTCCAGGTGGGCTTTTTCTTGATTCGCATCAACTCCGCCCACACTCAACACAGCCCACAAAAAGAAAAAAAAAAGAAAAAAAAAGAGAAGCTAAGAGAAGACAAGATCGAGGCGAAGCAGAGAAGCGCCGTATGCGTATATGCATTTCTGTTTGTCCTCTTTGTCTCGCAGGAGGACACCACAGCGCACTGCACTGCCACTTCGCTCAAGGCGCGTGTCCTCCTTTTGTCTTGTTCGGCTCATGAGTTGTTGGCGCAGAGATGGCTCATCTCTGCTTTGCCGTTTTCACATGCGTAGAAGCTGTGTGATTAAACACACAAGCATGAAAAAGAAAAAGAAATAAAAAAAATGAGAGAAGATGGACGAGGGAAAAAAAAAACAGAGATGGAGTAAGGTGGGAGATTCAAGGGATACGGATGGAAATGTTGAGTGTTGGGGCTGTGTGTGCACGACCTCGACCGAGGAGGAGCAGACACACGTCAGCCTCCCTCTCTCCTTCTCACAGCCGACCTCTCCGATCTCTCTTTTTCCTTTCTTTTCTTTTTCCTTTTCTCTACACGCGTTCGGTACGTCTACTGATGGTACCGCATGGAGCCGCTCCGCGACGGTGTGCGCACACCCTTGTCATCGTACAGAGGATTCACTGCGCGGCCAGAACCTCGTTCGGCCGGGTACATCGGAGCGGGCACTGTACCTCGACGATGGCCACTGCGCACGGACCCGTTCCGCGATGGCGGGCCGCGCATAGATCCATCGTACATGGTCACGCTTCGGGTGCTTCGCACGGAGCTCCCCGATGATGCAAACGAGCTCGTACGTGATGTGCTCGTGGTGTCGC
Organism: Wallacemonas rigidus; assembly: GCA_030849045.1. Lineage (NCBI taxonomy): Eukaryota > Euglenozoa > Kinetoplastea > Trypanosomatida > Trypanosomatidae > Wallacemonas > Wallacemonas rigidus. The sequence goes on along the minus strand of JASAOL010000581.1, from coordinate 5,709 downwards.
GGAACCGCTCGGGCTCGGGCTCGGGCTCGGGATTCGGCTTCACGCAGGCATCAATGCCTGTGAAGAACAGCGTCACCAGCGCACAGCCCGCGCCAGCGACCAGGAGCCAGAAGCCCAACTCAAACTCGTAGCTATTGTTTTGAGGGCAGCTAGCTATCACGGCGCGGTACAAGTTGCTGGTCTTGGGCGGCGCGGGCGCGGATAATTTCGGCATCTTGGTAGCGTACCAGACGCCGAGAATGACAACGGGAGGGATATCCACAACCGCCGCGATGAGCGAGAGAAACAAGGCGGCCAATGAGACACCACGATCGCGGCGCTGACGCTCGGCCTCCTCATGTCGACCTTCCGGACTGTCGATATCCTCTCGACGGCGCTGCATGCAGAAGCAGCACACGACGAAGACACTCGCGATGATCAGAAAACACGCGAGCGCGCCGACCGCACCGCCCGCGATGAGCAGAACGCGGGCCACAAGGACGAGCGTATCCGCGTACATGGGGATGGTGTCAATCCTGGCACCCTTGACTTCCCACACTTTGAAGTCCAGCTCTTCAACGCCGTAGCACTTGAACTTAGCGTTTGGTAGGATCATACCGGCCACGAGGAGGCCCACAGACGCCATAGAAAAAAGTGCGGTGAAGAGTCGCACCACTGCGCTCGTCGTCGAGGCGCCGCAGCAGACGCAGCACGCGCAGGAAGACGGCGGATCGTCCCAGAGGGGGCCATACCGGGAGTTGTCAACGTTCAGATTGGCGTCACGCGCGATGCGCTTGGATGCGCGGCTGGAGACCGAGGATGTGTTGGCGCTACTGTTGGAGCTCATGTTCGCTCGGAGGTTATCGGAGTTGCACAGAAACAAGAAAAAGAGAAAAAGAGAAAAAGAAGATAAATGAGTTTGTGGGGGAAAAAAAAACAGGGAGAGGCAGGGCTCTGCTGTTGATTGACGTTGTTTTCCTCCCGGCAGAGATCCTTGGCGACACTGTGAGATGAAGGCGATCGCTGTACAATGATGCCGTGCAGAAGTGCGCATATCAAGTAATGGACGATAATATCCGAGCGAGAGAGAGAGAGAGAGAAGATGTGACGAGTACAATCGAAGCGCGGTCATCGTCATATTGTCTGATGCTCACTGAAGCGCGCAGACGGCGGAGAAGCAAGATTGAGTGCACGTACCTGTTGAGCCCACGCTTGGTCAGGTTCAGAGTCGGTGCGTGGAAGCATACGCGAGGTGGTGCTACATCTCTTGTTCTCTCGGCACGCTATCGCAAAGGCAGCCGCATGAATGCACTGGTCTCGTGCGTCGGCGAGTAGCGTTGCGGACAGATTCGCGCACACGACGAGCACAAATAGGTGTACATCTTCCGTCGGGAAGCACACCACAACTTCATCGGTGTGCCCATAGACCACAAGTGTTGTACTTCATTGCTTTGTTCCATTTTTCTCTTTTTTTTCTTTTTTTTTTTTGTTGTTGTTGTTGCGGCGCGTGCGGCACGTGCGTCGCGTTCTCGTACGCGCGCGAGACAAAGACGACGTGTATATGTGGATGTTGTCACGCACGTGTGAGCCATACGTCTGTGCATTCGACTCTCAACCGAAACGCGTGAAGGTGGTTTCGCGTGTGTTGTGGGTATTTATTTATTTTTTTTTTTTTTGGAGGGGGAGTATTGTTGTTATAGATGAATACACATCGAACACCTATTGGCGTTGGTAAGGTCATTCTGAGTGGCCAATGGCATCGATGGTTCGAAGAGCGGGGTGGCACAGAAGGGGAAGAGGACCAAGGAGAACAGAAAAAAAAAAAAACAGTCGATAGCGCGCCTCATGTGATGAAAAAGCATCGGTAAGGAAGAAAAGAGAAGGGAAAGAGAGAGGTGCGGCTATCGTCCGCGGCACCGTATCTGTCTCAATCAGGTCCATTGACGATGCCCAGTTCTTTGCGACAGTCAACGAGAGAGCCTCGGCAACAGCACGGTACGGCAGCAAAGAGGAGATCACAGCGTCTTTGCTCTACTAGATTGTCCGTGGGTCTGTGTGTCTGTGGGGGGGGCACGCCGCTGTGTTTTCGCCGCACACACACACACACATACACCTTATTCGCGCGTTGCTGGGTGGTTCTTGATTTTCACGGCACGCTGGAAGAAGTGAAGATAAACATAAACGTAGCGACATGCTTTCTTTAGGTCAGAGAGAGAACGTTTTCGAGAGAAGGGATAAAAAGGGATAAAAGCAAAAGGCGGAAGGACAGCCAGCGACGATGGCGAAGTGGTACATGGAAAAAGTCAAGACCGAAAGAGAAAAAGAAAAGAAAAAGAAGAGAGTGAGAGGTGGACAATACATGAAGACCGAACTGCAAACACAAGAACAAGGCAACCACTAAGCGTTGCACGTGTACATCAAATGAAGAAAAGTGGGAAAATATGCATCCACTACGCGCTGAAAATGCGAAGACAAAGAAACGCTTGCAAAAATGAGGAACAAACGGCAAAATGAAGTCAGTCACCGCGGCTTTTAGCTCGATTAACTAAGCATTCGTTTTCCATCCACTTTTTTTTTTTTTTTTTTTGGTTGACTCTACCTCCTCTCTCGTTCTCTCTCCACTCCTCTCCTCCCCTCCTCTCTGTCGCACGTCTCTCTCGTGTGCGGTTCGTTTCTTTTTGAGAGGACCCATATCAGTACGCTTATTGCAGGGACAATGGATTGACGTTGGCCTCGGACGCGGGTTTGTTATCCTCCTGAGATGTGTGTGACGCCGACACAGACGTAGATCGCAGACGCGCACGGCGTTCGACGCCGCCCTCACGCGCTGCTTGCGCCGCCGCACGGAACGTCGCTGTCGTCTGTGTCGTGTCCCGGGCGGGTGCTTGAGGCGATGAGGTCTGCTCCTTCGTGTCGACTGGACCGGCTGGTGCGGCGGTGGTCGCCATCGCGCCCCGCGCGGGGCCTACGGAAACGCCTTCTGCGATCGTGACGGCGGGGGCATCCCCGGCATCCTCCGCGCCGCACTCCACGGTGAAGCGTGAAGTCCTCCGTCGGCTCGCATGGCGTGTAGCCGATATCGGCGGTGCAGGCGCAGCAACGCAGAGAAACTCTGTGAACCCGTCTCCCTTGCTGTTCTCATAATCGCGTGCGGCGGCACCACCGGCACCTCCACTCAGCCGGCGGTCTGGTGCATTGCGAGCGCGCGAGCCTGCCGCGCCAGCCATGCCTCCCGTAGAGGACGGCGCGTTCCGCCATCCCACAGAAAAAGAGGTGAGCGGTATCGCCCCAGGACTCGCGCCGGCACTGCTGTTGAGGTTAGTGGAGTGGCTCGCGCCGGCGGAGAGGTCCTCAACCGACGCCTTTCGAGTGTCGCCACCCGCACCAGGCAGCTGGCCGTCGTGCAGCACACGTGGAAGACGCGGCGCACTACTCGCGAACGATGCGGTGCCGGGCATGTTACTCTGCATGGCCTCCTTGGTCGTTTCATCCAAATATTTTCGCAGAGATGGCGGTAAGCGGGGACTCCGTACATGGGTCCGCGGCACCGGCGCCTCATGTGGGCCGCCCACGCTGCTCTTGGTCTTGCCTTGCGCGCTCGGGCTCTGTAGAAGAACATCGTCGCGCGCGCGGTCGCCATTGTCGGCGGCATCGGCGGTGATGAGCCACGCGTCCGCGTCGTACGCCGTCCCATTGGCCTCGCTCGCGCGCATCTCTGTGTCGGCACCTGTGCAGTGCGCGGGATTAAACTTGGCATTGTCTCCCATCAAGGAAAGCTCTTGTGGTCCGGATGAACGGTGCCCGGGCCCCTGCCGTTGGGAGCGGCTCTGTGACAAGTGACCAGTCGGAAAGGCGGTGACCGAGCTGAGACGCCAGACAACCGAGTTCTCGGCGCCGTCGCGGATCACAGTGGAGTGGCTGCGATTCATATACGAGTAGACCGACATAGACCATGGGGACGGCGGCATCGACTGCTCCAGGGTCAGTCCGCGCACGGTATTCGCACGGATAGCGGCTTCCTCGCGCTGCCGCCTGACCTCCTCGCGGATCGCGCGCGATTGGGCGGTCTCGGTCATATCCAACTCCGACACCTCCGCGAAGTGAACTGGTGTAACACGGATGGGTCCAGGGTGAAAATCCGAGAGCCAAGGCACAAAGGTACAGATGATGTGGACGAAGCTCAGCACAAAACCCACAGCCACCGCTGCGGCGGCGGACTTGTCGGTAGGACTCAGCTGGCGACCAGATACGTCTTCCACAAAAGGCGGTGATGCACTCATCCGGATGAGCCCGACCATGCCCAGCAACGTGAAGACGAGCATCGCGATGGATGGCACGGCTAGCGCCCACCCAACAGCGCGATCGGCACGACGGCGCGTGATCTCCCTGCGCGTGAAGACGACTGCCGAGAGGCGATGCGTACGTCGGTTCGCGTCGTAGCTGTCTCTGCGTCGGCTGGACTCCATGTACCAGCGATGAAAGAGGAACACACTGGCGAAGAGGAGGCACAGAGCTGCACAGGTCAACGCGCCAAGGACGCCCACCTGGATGAGCGTCAGCGTGCTGAAGAGATGGCTGGTGTCTTGGTCACTCCTCAGAGCCGCCCCTGCGCCGCCTACGTCGATGAACGACGCGTTGGCTTCACTCAACCACATTGATGGGGTACTGGTAACGGAGCACTTGTACACTGTCATCACTCCGTCTAGCTCACACAAAGGGAAGGCCATGCTCAACACACAACATACAAAAATCAACGCAGACAAGATGAGCAGAATCACGCGACCCGCCATATGACACCACAACACGCGCGGGCGACTGACGTACGGGAGTGGCACATCCATAGTCGTTGTCAACCCCACATCGGTGCCTGCGGCGTCGTCGACCTCTGCGGCGTTGGTCTGGCGATCCTCTGTTTCGGTGCGTGTATTAACAGAGAACGGAGGTTGCAAAGGCGGGGGTCGAGACGACTGGGGCGACGTCACCGGCGCGACGCATCCTGTGGAGGCGGGTTGCGATGGGGTCATGGCGCTGGTTTGAGGCACCGCGTCGACATCCGCCGAGAGCGCATTTTCTCCCAGAAACGTGACGCTCTGCATAGGGGACTACGTCGCCTCACCCCGGTTCTGTGTGTGTGTGTGTGTGTGTGAGTGTGTGTGTGTGAGTGTGAGTGTGCGTACTACGCACGCGGAAATGAAAGGCACGAGAGCGATGCGAAAGGCAGAGAAAAGAAACGGTCAGAGTAGGTGTTCTCTTTTTCTCTTCGCAACGGGGCGACTGTCCAAAAAAAAAAAAATAGAATAGGTGAAAAGATTCGATGCGAGAGAGGAATAGCAAGAAGACCGCAAAGAGTGTTCGTACACAAAATAACGTGTTCTGACCGTCACTACGCTCTTCGGTCTGTCTCGATTCCCGTTCCAGCACGATCCTCTCAATGATGGAAACGACACTAGCGGGGTGGCGGTGGTGGTGTTTGTACAGAGGACAGCACACAGATGTGTGTGTATGTGTGTACGTACGTAACTAAGGGGGAAAAGTCAAGAAAGGAAGAAAAAGAAGCAGAAATACGGGTAGCTCACTAATCTGTGTTAAGAATTTACGATTCAGGTTTTCCTAGGGCGGAGACGGAGAAGAGGTGTGTGTGTGTGTGTGTGTGTATGAAGAACAGAGTAATGCCGAAAGGGGCAACATTTATGTTGAAAGGTACAAGTGTCAGTTCCGGATTTGCTCGTG